>CAUYLG010031139.1:0-106017 GCA_963573385.1 Cacajao melanocephalus | reverse complement strand
ATGGCTGCATAGTATTCCATGGTGTATATGTGCCACATTTTCCTTGTCCAGTCTATCATTGATGGGCATTTGGGTTAGTTCCAGGTCTTTGCTATTGTAAACAGTGCAGCTATGAACATACGCATGCATGTGTCTTTATATATAACAATTTATAATCCTTTGGGTATATACCCAGTAATAGGATTGCTGGATCAAATGGAATTTCTATTTCTAGGTCCTTGAGGAAGCACACACTGATATTTTTATAATCTCACAGTAAAGAAAGCCTTTCCCAACTGAAGCAAAAGCAGACAACATAAAGGAAAAGACGGACGAAGTTAACTGTAATTAAAGACACTGTTAATAGAATTAAACACAAGTGACAGACAGGGAAGAAAATACTTGTGCAGGTTTAGTATGTAAAACCTATAAATAATTCCTGTAATTAAAAGATGAAAGACAATCCAGTCAGTGTGAAAATCATCAAAAGATATGAACAGGCAAGTCACAAACAAAAAAAACAAAAATGTCTAGCAGACACAAGCAAAAAAGAGCCACCCAACTGATAAAGAACAAAAGAAACATTTTTACACAGAAAGCATTTTTTATGTAAAAATGGAAAAAAAATTTAACATTTAGTGTTAGAGTACAGAAAAATGTCCCTTTATATACTAGTGGTGAAAATGTTAATCTGACACCTTTGGTGGAGAGTAATTTACCATTATCTGGAGAAAATACACATGCACATGAATTATGTGTCAGAAATTCTACTTCAAGAACTCTCCTACAACAGTAGCAGCAAACGCCCAAGGATATTTGTGCACAAATGCCCACTGCATCACTGTTCGTAATAACAAACAACAGGGAAATCTCCCATGTCTGTCCATAGGGGAAAATTCAATATATTACGTTACAAGTTTAGATTTTCAAAAACAAATCTCCTAGTTGAAGATATAAGAAAAGCTTATCTCTGAGGCATGGAAATTGAGGGGAGAATTTGCATCATCTTCTTTTAATTTTTACTTTATAAATACTAACTCCTCACCCCTTACCCCTAAGGAGAAGAAGAAATAGAAAGAAAAATGTGGGTCAGATAATCACATTGGGATTAACTGAGTTTAGTGCCAGAAGGGGCAGATGTCAACAAAGACTGATGCTATCTGCATGGAAACAATCGCTGGTCTCACTAACTTTTATTTTCCAACTCTGTTTATCTCCCAGAGGAAGTATTTAGAGTAATATATAGGGAAATTCCAAACTGGAACCCATATTCTTACAAAGGCAACTTCAAAAAAGAAAGAATAGAGTTGAGGAGTGGACGCAAGTCACAGAGCCAGGGAAGGAAGGGGACAGAGAAGCCAGGTTTAATAAACATCTCCAGTGCACTTCCAGTCCCTCTCGGTAACGATGGCATCCAGCACTTGGCGGCAACAGGAGGGAGTGGCTTCCTGTTCCTGGAAGCTCGGCCCCCATTGTGTTTTGAGAAACATCCCAACCATTCTATGAGAAATCTAATATCTGTCAATAAACAAATTCCTTTTCTGCTAGGGCAGCCAGGGTGGCTTCTTTCATTTGTGTCTAACAGTGACCAATGCACTAACCATAGGGCTCCAGCCAGCGTGGTACCCCAACTTAATGAAAAACAACGTCTTAGACCTAGAAGAAAACTTAGGAGCCATATGATCTGAACTCCCACCCATGTAAGAGTCTTCTCTAAATCCCTTATGCCTCTGCCTAAACATTTCCCATAACGGGGAAACCGCTGCCTGGTAAAGAGTCCGTACCATTGTTGGACAGTTACAACAGACCACATACGATTCCTTCTATAGAATCTGCTTCATGGTACCACCCACTAGAGGGTCTTAGCTCTGTCCCCAGGAGCCATAGTGAGCATCTAGCTCAGAGGGGCATTTCATGTGGTTTGAAAGAAGCACATGCCAGTCCTTCACTCTGAAAAGTGCTCGGTGAATATTGGAAGAATACATAAATGAGTGAATGTCATCTCTCCTTAGGTGCTGTAGCAACTACAATATGATCAAGCTTGTAATTGCACCTTCTTATAAAACCCATTCTTCCAATTCCCACTCCTCCAGCTTATGAACCCTGAAGCACTGACACCCAGCCCTGCTCCCCCGGGCTGAAAGGATCTAAGGCCTAGGTTCCCCCTGGAGATGGTGTTAGTAGATATTAATGATCAGTGCTGAGAGGGTAACATAGTGGCACAGCCTGCAAGGTGTTTTGAAATTTGAGACCCCTGAAAAGCAGAAATAGGGAGTGCAGTGGGAGCTGTTATCAGCACATGCTGCACAGCAAGCTGACGGAAGCCCCATGGAGGGAGAGGTTGCAAGGAACAGCATAGGAGAGCTGACCTGGAGCTGTGCCATCAGATTGGGGTAGAGGGTGCTGTACAGCCCACATTCTCTGTGGACAATTAACCACCAGAATGCCAAGTGTGAAGACAGTCTGGCCTGAACTAGAATTAAATTTACAGCAAGCAGGACAAAGCCTGAAATTTATTTACTATACCAATGGGTAGAAACAAAGGGTTTGTTCCTTCATTCATTCAACAAATATTTACTGATCACCTATTATAGTGGGCAGATTAATGCCCTATTATGAACCAGAAGATGTCCACCCTCTGGAATCTGTGGATATGGCAAAAGGGAGAAAGGGACTTTGCAGTTGTGACTGAGGAAGGATCTGGAGAAAGGGAGATTGTTCTGCATTATCTGAGTGAGTCCAGTGTAATCACAGGGGTCCTTATAAGAGAAAGAAAGGGGCAGAAGAGTCGGAGCCAGAGACAAAGGTGTGATCATGGTAGCAGAGGTCACAGTGATGTGCCACCATGAGCCAAGGAATACGAGCAGACTCAAAAGGTGGAAAAAGCAAGAGGACCACCTTTTCCCGAGAGCTTCAAGAAGAAGCAGAGCCCTGCCCAGGGATTTTGACCCAGCGAAGCTGATACTCAGGTTTCCGACCTCTAGAACTGTAAGATAATAGATTTGTGTTGTTTTGAACACTAAGTTCCTGGTAAACGTTATAGTGCTTACGGGAAACTAATTACGTCTGCTTTGTGCCAGGCATAGTACTGAGCATTTGGCATAGAACAGTGAACAGAATAAATGAAGTCCCTACTCTCGTGTTATTTACATTCTAGTGAAAAGGGGACAAAAATAAACAACGGACCTATTAAGTCGATTATTTACTATATAGTATGTTGGAGGTGATATGTGCTATAGGGGAAAGTGAAGCCAGGACAGAGAGGACTACTGAGGGCTAAGGGGGAGAAGGTGCAATCTGAACCAGGTGGCCAGCATGGGCTTCATTGAGAAGGGAGCATTTCAGCAGAGACCTGAAGGAGGTGAGAGGGTGAACCATGAAGACAGAGGGGCAGCAGATGCGCGGGGCCTCCGTTCAGAGTTGCCTGACACCTTGAGGTTGGGCAAGGAGGCTGTCGAGGCCAGAAGAGAATGCTGGAGGGCTGTGCAGAGGAGTGCCCTCTAAAGGTTTCCTTTGTCTGCTTTGTCGTAGGTGGCGACAGGAGGCGGGGGTGGGGAACAGGGCAGTAGCCACGCAAGTGGTGAGAAAAGGTCCAATTCTGGATCTGTTTGGAAAGTAGAACCAAAGGATTTCCTGATAGATCGGAGGTGGGGGTGAGAAAGAGGAGGGAAGGATGACTCCCAGTTCAATCAGGAGCATAGAGTTAAGCCAGAAAGTATAGCATAGAGCTGCTTGTAAACGTCCCACTTAAGAAGTTCAAGGTATTTCCATAACCATAAGGCATGTAAATAACATAAGATACCTTTTTGCCATTCAAAAGCATAAAAGATAACATTTTTGGCCTTATAGATAGCTTCCTTCTCACTATGTCTTCACATGGCAGAGAGAGATAGAGAGAGATAGACAGACAGAGAGCGCACAAGAGAGTAATGGCTCTTTCCTGTGTCCTGTGATTAGGGCACCAATAGTATTATGAGGTTCCACTCTCAGACCTCACTACCTCCCAAATGCTCCACCTCCAAATAACATCATATTCAGGATTTGGGTTTCAACACATGAATTTGGAAGCTGGTGGCAGAGTCAGGAGGGGACACACAAACATTTAGTCCCCAGTAGGCCATAAATTGGCAAAGTGTCAGTTAAAGTTTAGAAGAAAAGATACTCTTCTGCTGCTTATATTAACAACAGCAACAATCCAGGGACCTAAATAGCGACGAAGTTTATTTCTCACTCACACAGTGGTTCGGGGAAGGACAACCCAAGGTTTGTGGTGGTTCTGCCACCCCCAGCATGTGTTTCCAAGGCCCCTCCAGCTGTGGTCATTTCTCAGGCATCAACCAGGGGAAAGAGAATAGCCAAAGTAATCTCCCTAAGAGAAGGACCTAGAAGCAGCACACGTCCCTTCCTAAGCATCCGGCGAACCAACACAAAGTCATGTGGCCACATCTAGCTGTGAAAGCAGCTGGGAAATTAATCTGCAACTGGAGAAGCAAGGGCCCAGCTCAGTGCCCACCTCCCCTCTCCTCGGGGTGGCAGATACGCTTGGGGGTGCTATCACCTGAGGAAAGGGGGAGGATGGGTGTGGGAGAGTCGGCAGCCTCCCCAGGCGTATTCCTGGGAGGACAGCTGATGAGGCCTATCTCAAGAGCAACTGGGCAATATGGATTGAAAATCTTCAAATATTAAATAGCAGTTTCATTTTCAATCAACCTAAAGAAATAATCATGTGGAAATGGCCTGTATCTTGACTGGTCCAGTGTCAGCATCTGGGTTGTGATGTACAACAAGCGTGCAAGACATTACCATCAAAGAGGAACTGGGCAAAGGGAACAAGAGATCTCTCGTTTATCTCTTAGAACTGCGTGTGTATCTATAATTATATCAAAATCACAAGTTCAATTTAAAAAAGAGAAAGGATCGTGAATGTGAACATTTAGCAACAAAACTACCTATTGCAAAAGAATTGAATGGAAACAAAGAACCAGAATAACCTAAATCTCCAACAAGGGAGGGCCAGCATAACAAATCATGCACACGATAAACTACTCTGTGGTTGTTCAAAACAGCATTGTGGTAGGCTAGGAATGACGAAGAAGAAGATTTACAACATAGTGTTTTTTTAAAAAAGCAGATTACAAAATTTTAGGTAAAAAAAACTTATCCAATGTATGCTTTAACACAGACACACACACCCATACCTATATAGTTAGAAGTATATATACCAAGATTTTATATACCAAGATTTTACCTCTAATGATTTTTTGCCTAATTTCTCTGTATTTTGTAATGCAAGAACACAATGACTGTGTGTTGCTTTTATGAATAAAAATGTTTTTCAAAAATAAATGTTTATTAAAATATTAACAATTATTTTGATATTAATATTTTTAAAAAATTATCTAAAAATTAAAATCTTTTGTACATTATTTAAAGATATTAAAAATTATTAAAATATTTAAAAATTATTAAATGTGCCTCCAAATTTAGCTTCCCTGTTTATCTCCCTCTTTCTTACAGTGGTATCAATATTCTCCCATTTCCAAGCCTAACACCAGGGCACCATCTTTCATTCCTCTGCTTCCCTCCCACCACATGCAGTGATGGGATCATGTTGGTTCTTTTCGCGAAACACCTCTTACATTTGTCCCTTCCTTCCTTGCACACCTCTATTCTTGGGTTCAAGCTAAGTACTGCCAGAGCCTTCCACATGGCTTTCCTGCATTCATTCTTGCCCCATTCCAGTCTGCTGGTGAACCCTCTGAAACCTTTTTTGCAATCTTGCTTGAAAAGACCTTAAGGAACTTCCTTACATAAAGGTGAGGGTCTTTATCTTGGCATTGAAGCCCCTGTTCCATCTGACCCAATCTGCTATCCCAAGGGTGAGGAGAGAAACAACTTCTCAGACGTCTTCACTTCCAGCTCCACTGAGAAGTTTTCCCCAGCAGCAGAATGCCACTTCCTAGGTTATGGATGGAGAATTAGCATCAGGATAACACTTTTACTCATATACGACTAATTTAGTCAATTCTCCAAGGGCAGAAGTCGAGTTTCAAAAAAATAAAAGTATCTCAAAGCATAATAGCAAAATGTGAAAGTAGGCACTCAAGCAGAGAAATGAAAAGGAACATATACAAGGAACACTAAAGGAAAGCAGAGGTCGAGGCCAGGCGTGCCGGCTCACCCCTGTAATCCCTACACTTTGGGAGGCCAAGGCAGGAGGATCACTTGAGGCCATGAGTTCAAGACCAGTCTGGCCAACATGGCAAAACCCCATCTTTATTAAAAATACAAAAATTAGCTGGGCATGGTGGCACATGCCTGTAATCCCAGCTACTCGGGAGGCTGAGAGAGAAGAATTGCTTGAACTGAGGAAGTGGAAGCTGCAGTGAGCAGAGATTGTGCCAGTGCACTTCAGCCTGGGTGACAGAGCGAGACTCTGCCTTGAAAAATAAAAATAAAAAAATAGGAAAGCAGAGGTCGGGCAGGAGTCCTCCTTGTTTCTCATTGCCTCTTCGAGGCAGTGATTTCTCTATCTTCCCAGCAACCTCCAGGACTTTAAAGAATGGTAGCATCTGCTGCTCCCCCCTCTTACAACCACATAAACTACTCCTCAGTCACTGAAGACTATAGCACCAGGCATGGCCCTTACCTCTCCCATTACTTCTGTCACTCATGTGATGATCTCAGTATTCATGCGAACTCTGTCTTCAGCACTCTGACCCCTCAACTCATCTCTAATGATCCTGGCCTCCAACCCGCTTTTGCCACAGACTCCCAGGTCATACCCTGCACTTTGTTATCATTAGTAACTACATTGCTTCTAGAATCTCAGCTTCAAGCATTCCACTATCTAATCACCACTGCCACTTTTTCACTGCATTTCCTCTAGCACTTCCCTGGAAACACTTCTGCAACCCCACTAGGACTGACAATCCCTTGATCCTACTGCCATGCCACTGCCCATCATCCCAACCCTGCTTATGACCTCATTCCCTCCTTAAAAAGCTTAGATTCCTTTATCTACCACTAGAATCGCTCTGTTGCATTTATTCTCAATGAACTTACCCCTCTCCCTTCCAAATATTTGCCTGGCAAAACCCTAGTCCTGGTTAAATTCAATTCTACCGACTTCTCTTCTACCCCCAAACAGCTGCCCAGGGCTAGAGACAACACCACCATGCTGATGGTCTCCCTTAAATTCATTACCACAAATCACAGATGGGCCATCAGCACAACCCAAGCCACCCTGCATGATTCTTGTGTCCTCTCTCCCACTCCCTAATTTACACCTTCTCTTTTCTCAAACTCCAATTCTTCCTCTCCCACCCCTGCTCTCAGATGCTGACCTTGTTGCATACTTCACTGAGAAGACCAAAGTGGTTGGAAAATAAATTCCACAACCTGCCACCACAAATCTACTCACCTTCATGCAGCAGTGTTTCTGTAGTCTGCCTTTTATCTTAGGAAACTGCCCTGCCCCTATTTAGGGTCAACCCTCTTCTTATTGCTGGATTCTCCATCCCATTCCCTCTTGATAACCAAGAGCTCCCCTCTTGAAATGATCTGTCTCTCTGTTCCATCATCACTCTGTCCCTCTCTGCTGGAAGATCATTTCCATCAGTATACACACATACAAACTTTGGGGTGTTATGTGTGAGTGACACCACATCCCCTGCATCACCTCCAGCTGCTGCTCTCTTAGCAGTGAATCTCCTTGACAAAATGATCTATGTTCTCTGTCTCCAATTCCTCTTTCCATTATTTTTCTCTATTAAATTTAAAATATCTTTATGTGCAATATTTGATTTGTAGAAAGGAATACAGTTGACCCTTCAACAATGAAAGAACTAGGGACATCAACCCCTCGTGCAGTCAAAAATCTACATTTAATTTTTAACTCCCTAAAAACTGAATTGCTAATAGCCTGCTGTTGACTGGAAGCCTTGCCGATATCATAAACAGTGGTGGATTAACATGTATGTGGTATGTCGTACGTATTAAATACTGTATTTTTACAATAAAGTAAACTAGAGAAAAGAAAACGTTATTAAGAAAATCATAAGGAATAGAAAATAGATTGACTATTCATGAAGTAGATGTGGATCATCATAAAGATCTTCATCCTCATCTTCATGTTGAGTAGGCTGAGGAGGAGGAGGAAAAGGAGGTTGGGTCTTGCTGTCTCAGGGTGGTAGAGGCAGAAGAAAAATTTGCATGTAAGTAGACCCATGTTGTTCAAGGGTCAACTGTATGTGAATTATATATGTAAGATGTAACACATACTAATCCAATGAATTCACGTGACCCTATCACCCAAACTAAGAGCTGAAAGATTACCAATGACTTCACTTCCCCGATGAGTTTCTCCTTTATCTAATCAGGCCATCTCCCAAAGAGACAACCTCACTCTCTCTTGAAACCATCCCAACCATGCTTTCAGTCAGCTTCCTAAAGTCACCTGTGGAGATCGTGAATAATCTCCATGTTACTGAATCCAGTGGTTAATTCTGAGTCTTCAATTTAATTAATCTCCCAGTAGCATTTAACATAGCTGACTGCTCTCTCCTTCTTTATGAGAAAACATATTGGAAGCCAAAAACCCTGAACTCATCGATTTTCTCCCCTTTGCATCCCTAATCCTCCAACCTGTCAGCAAACCCTGTTGGCTCTACTTTCACAAGCATTCCCGAATCTGTTGGTGCTCAGCACACTCACCGCATCACCCTCCTCCCAGCCACCTTTAGCTATGTTCTAGACATGCAACCACCTCATGGATCTCTCTACTTCCATTCTGGCTCTTTGGTTCCTCAAGCAACAGCCAGAATGATCCTTTCAAAACATCAAATCAATTATTGTCCTGTTCAATATTCCCCAGTGGCTTTCCATCATAAGAAATTCTGATTCCTGGATGTGATCTGCAAGGTCCTATGAGATCTAGACCTTGCTATCCTCTTAGACTTCATCTCCTGTCATTCCTCTCTCATGCCATATGTCCCTCCAGAACCTTCCTTAAGCAGATCAGGCATGCCCTTGACCCAGGTCATCTGTGGTCGCTGGCCCTCTGCCCAAAAATGCTTATCTGTAAATATCTACACAGATCGTTTCTTCACTACATTCAAGTCTAAGTGTTACTGCAAAAAGAGTCCTTCTCCGACCACAAAACCTCAAATAGCATCCCTCACCTCATCACTATCTACCCACTTAAGGTGACTTGGTTTTCTTTCCTTGTGTTATACCTGACATTATATTATACAGCAGGTCTGCAATAATGTCATTTATCTCAATGTTGTTTTGTAATAACGTTGATGAGAAAAACAAAAACATCGATTCCCAGCCAGGGCCACTGACTGTGTGAAGGTGGCATGTTCTGCCATATCTACGGGCATTTTCTTTGGGTACTCTGGGTTCCTCCCACATCTCAAAGATGTTCCATGAGAGTAATCACTGGGTCTAAATGGTTCATGTAAAGCGAGTGTGCCCTGCAATGGGACGGCATCCTGTCCAGGGCTGGGTCCTGTCTTGCACCCTGAGCTGCCAGGAAAGGCTTTGGCCACTGGTGACTCTGAAATGGAATAAGCAGGTTGGAAAATAAGTGAATAAACTGAAACTTGTCAAATAAAAATTTGTAGAGTCTACAACAATCGTACCAACACACCACAATAAACGGTGCAGTGCAAAAGTACTCCATGAGCCCACCAGATCTGTGATTAGTTTTGAACTGTGTGGTGGCACAACGTACTCCTCACAATTTTCAGTTTGCAAACATTTATTCCTTGATTTCATCTACAACCATTCCAACCGCCATCGCCATTCACTAAAAGTGAGGTAAATATCCTATATGTACTTGATAATCTTTCTTAACTGTATGTAAGGCTTGCATTCATTTCAGTGTGAAATATAGAAGTGTTTTTATATCTATTTAGAAGTTCCTGATCAGAAATGTACTGTAGGAACTTAATTCTTGCTTACATCAATTAGCCTGTAGTAAAATTGGTTTTGATTTATGTCGTCATTTCCCTTAAAGTAGAGGTTTTGAAGAACCTGTCAGCAATGTTAAGTGAGGACTCGGTGTACTTTCATTTGTTTCTCTGTGTGTTGTCCGTCTCATCCTGGCAGAATCTAGGTTCCATGAGAGAGACTGAAATGCTCAATGCTGACTCCTGTCCCTTCGCCGATGGTGCCTGCCACATAATAGGCACCTAAATATTTATAGAATGAATGACTTGGGAAACCGGAACAAATATCTGTGCCAACACAACCAAAGATCCTGATGCCTACCCAAGTCCTACCTCTAACTGTCTCACCATATTCCTGCAAGTACACCATCACTACTTGTGAGACACCAGTTTTTAAGGAAGTGTATACAAGATGTGGATAATTGTCACTGAGGGGTATAAAATTACATGTTCAAAGCAGGTCCTAATGGAATTAAGAGAATAGCACATAATAAGCTACGAATACAGTATTGTGAGCTGCTGATGAAACAACAGGCTTTTGGTAGAGGAGGGGAGATGGAAAGTTGATTTTTAGGTACAAATATATATGATTTGACAGAAGAAATAAGACCTAGTGTTAGATCAGTAGGGTGAATATAGCCTACAGCAATCTATTGCACATTTCAAAATAGCTAGAAGAAAATAATTCAAATGGTTCTAACATAAAGAACAGATAAACATTTTGCCGGGCACGGTGGCTCATGCCTGTAATCCCAGCACTTTGGGAGGCCAAGGTGGGCAGATCACCTGAGGTTAGGAGTTCAAAACCAGCCTGACCAACACGGTGAAACCCCATCTCTACCAAAAATACAAAAATCAGCCAGGAATAGTGGCAGACTCCTGTAATCCCAGCTACTCAGGAGGCTGAGGCAGGAGAATTGCTTGAATCCGGGAGGCAGAGGTTGCAGTGAGCCAAGACTGTGCGACTGTACTCCAGCCTAGGTGACAAGATTGAAACTCCATCTCAAAAAAAAAAGACAAATATTTAAGGTGATGGATATCCCAAGTACACTATTTGATCTTTACAAATTATATTAATATATTAAATTGACACATATACCCTGTAGTTATATGCATCTATTATGTACCCACTTAAAAATTCAGTTAAGTGGGGTAAAAGCAATGGCCTTTCATTCTGTGTCTGGATTTTGTCTCTGAAGGGCTTCACAGCTTTCTCATGAGAAATGAGGGCAGTGACTGGAGAAGCGTTGCAAGGCAGTGAATGAACCGCCGAGCATCAGTCAACCAAGCTCTGGCCAGATGTGGCAGCAGTGTTCATGCTGGGGCCAAGAATTGGTGCTAGACCTAGACTGATAGGCTGCTGGGCCCCCTCTGAGAGGATCCTGGAAGATAGGGCATGCAAAACCCTTCCTTCCTTAAAAGTTTTGTTCAAGAGTATAAAATAGTAAAAAAAAAAAAAAAAAAAAAAAAAATTCTAATTACTCCTTAAAATTAATTATTTTTCAGACACTTGATAAAAATGAGGAATACCTCAAGAAACTTAATACTGTATTTCCTCCCTAATGGAATACTGGCGGGAAGTGAGAGCAGGGCCTCCCAAAGTGCTGGGATTACAGGCATGAGCCACCGCACCCGGCCCGATTTGTAGTTTCTTAAGACAAAACCTGTTATTTTTTTTTCCTTTCCCACACTACTGTCTGAGGAATGGGAACTCAGTCACTGTATGTTCATTCATTATGAATGTCAATTACTTTCAAATAAAGAGGTATGCAAGTATCCTCTCCTCTTCCTACTTTATCTTCCCTCTATACTAAAATTTGGTGATGCAAAGTCATTTATGTCCAGAAAGGCTACTGACAGGACAGACTCCTTTTTCCTGACAAAATGAACTTAATAGTATGGGAGAATATTACTATTAATGGAAAAAGATAAGGTTACAAAGTAGTATACACAAAATATATCCAAATTTTAATAGAGGACATGTAAGAGAGATGAAGAAATAGGTAACTGGAACATCACAGATGTCACCAGTCTAGTTATGCTGTCATACTGGTATTTCTATGCCAAAGTTTCTGTTCTTGCTTCCATCCTACAGATGCAAAA
This sequence comes from Cacajao melanocephalus, assembly GCA_963573385.1. Lineage (NCBI taxonomy): Eukaryota > Metazoa > Chordata > Mammalia > Primates > Pitheciidae > Cacajao > Cacajao melanocephalus. Next base: position 93,979 of record CAUYLG010031139.1, on the reverse strand, counting down.
TCTGGGACTCCCCTTTAAGAGTCCTTCCAAAAGGGACCTTTACATGTGCTCATATCTCTAAGATGTAGTCACTGCATGGCTTCCAGCATGTTCTCCTGCTCCTGCTTCCCAGACCCTGCCCACTGCTGGTGAAGACATGTGAAGGGCTGATAATGGCCAGCAGGGAGATGCCTATGTCTGCCCTCAATGGGCTCCATCACTGGAACCACAGTACTTTTCTCTGTGTGGTAAGATAATATATTATTTTAATTTTTTCTTTGTTCTTTTGATATTTTCCAAATTTTCTAGATGATTCATTTTATTATCTGAAAAAAAGGAAGTGAAAACATCTGCAACAAGTTTGCAAGATAGCCAAGCAGCTGCTATTGTAAACAGCTGTAGAAGAAGTCAGGGAACAGAATGAAAAAAATCATAGGGTGAAGGTGGTGCGTTGCCAAGTTGATACACATAAAATGCTAGAACTTAACATCTTAGTTAAGTTCTAGAAGGTACCAGAATCTGCCGGGGCTGCATCATTGTTTTTGATCCTTACGAGTGGAGAATACAAAACGAAACTGATGCTTGATTGGCATGTTGCCTGATGACATTCAAGATTCACAAAGTCAAGAAAGTTTATTTCAGGGGGAAAAAAAAACCATGTAAGCCATTTATGTGTACCAAGAGCTTTGGAATTAACTAAAACCTCATAGGGAAAGCCACAGGAATCAACACGGGCAGCCTAATGAAAACATCTGCTGAATAGAGAAAGTTGACCAGGAACTTAATGAGACATCAGACCGTGTTACAAAGAGTACAAAGAATACAGAGTATCAGTATGGAAAAACTGTTAAGTGTTGCATGCATTCATGAGCAATTTATTCTCATTGCATTTGGCGAGAGCACCCTATCAACAGGAGTGACTGAAGCATCAAAGGCAAGAGGAGGCAAGTTGAATTTTAGAATAACCAGAGTTCATGAAAAAAGTGGCAAAATTAACTTTAATGGGACTTTTAAATTAAAGGTAATGTGTTCAAATAAGGTATGAGTTACATTTATGTCTCCCTAAAAAAAATAGGCACCAAGAAATCAAGGCTGTGATATACATATTAAACAATAATAATTCAGCAAGGATATGTGAGTTTACTTTAAAAGGTATAAAATAACAGTTTCCAAAGATGCATGTACATAAAATTACGTGCAGTAGAGAGGAATTTCCTGTAGTGCAAGAAGGAACACAATTGTGCCTGATGAGACAATAAAGATATTTACTTTAAATCTGATAAGAAATGGGACATTTTTTACAGTATATACTCTGTCACATTCACTATTTAGGCAATTTTTATGGAAAGCCACTTACTGAAATGTATAAAGAAATTTAAAACTCATTTTAATAAAAGTATTTTTCTACAAACATCCAAAAAAGAATAAAAACTATGAAGATGACTACCCTGTATGTATAAAAATCCTGGCAGCTTAGATTCCCAGTGTATTTCCTTAAATTGTGTTATATTGTCAAACAAAAAAGGAATGGGGTAAGAAAGAACAGATGTGTCCAAGAGAAGAAATAATCTCGGGAAACTGGAAGAACACATTGATCTGCATTTTAAAGTAGCCATCTAAGCGAAACAGATAATTTCATACTTTAATTTTCTTTCTTGCTCATCAAATCTGATATAAATACCATCTCCTGCATGTAGTAATCTCACATCTATAAAATATACATCTAGCAACATTAAGAGGGAATCTCCAAGAATTTAATGTGAGTGAGAATCTAGACTGTTTTAAAGTTAGAGTGCTTTCCCATGTAGGAGGCACTTGACATAGTCACCCAATTCACAGCTCATTCCTAATCTGGGCTAGCATGCCCTAGAAGGGGCACTTTGCTGAGCTCAGCCCAACTCCACTGCCCCTCCAGCCCCAGCCCTCCTGGGAGTCCTTCTCTCCTCAGCCTCCTTGATTTTTATTTACAGGACCTAGGGCAATGCCTTTCAAACTTGACTTTAGGTGAAGACTACTTTTTCTCAAGAGGAGCCTTATCTGTTAATTCCTGAATCACTGAAGTACAACTGAAGGGATGGGCAGAGCACAGACCCCAGCCCCTTCTCACTGCCAGAGGTGCCTAGAAGTATTCTAGGAGCAAAGCTGGGATGACCTTGGCCTAGGGCAATGAGATAGACTTGGGAGTCAGTTATTAGCTGTTCCTAATTGACTTGACATTTAGAAGATAGTTTGTAGGATAAGAAGAATACATTTTCCCTGACTCCTTAATTCTTGAATGTTCTAAAGTTCTGTAAATCCAGCCAGAGCACCCAGTTTCTGTCTCTAAACTGTCCACCTTGCTGGCAGTCATTTTGTGTATATCCGACCAGTCACCTCTATCCCCCACCACAGCTATTCCACATCTTCACCCAAGGCTGCCTAGCAGACAACTGATTTTTTTTTCAGGGACCTCGTCTATATAAACAATGTGATTTTTAGTGTATTACAAAATGCATGGGCTCATGTGAGGTATAGTGATTTATCAGTGAAGACTTAGAACAATGGGTAGAGAAAAGGCACTTATTTATTTGTACTTGTTTCTTGTCCAATCAGTACTTGTGAAGAGTCATGATCCTGGATCCAATGTGAGTGTGTCGCCTCAAATTAGCATATCAGCATCATTCTGGTGGCCCAATCCCACATGATCCAAGAAAAAAATATCATGGCAGACAGCAGAGGGGATCCACTTGAGGGGCTGATCTCCTGTAGTAATCCAGGGTAACCCCATGGCCATGAGTCCCAAAGCTCCTTGGTCACCTGTTGAATCCTTGTGTGGGGAATGGGATTGAGAGTTGGAGAGTGCCTCAAAGGGGAGAACCTTGGGACCCACAAGAGTCCAATCAGGGCTCACCAATCCCACCTGGAGAGCACTGCAGCCTCAGCTGTTCCCAGGCATGAGAAGGGTGGCCTTAGGCATTTTTGAGGAACTTGCTTCAAAGGGCAGTGAAGTGTTGCCAGATCCGAGCAAGCACTTGCATGTTCCGGTCCAAGGGAGTACCACCCTCCTCATTCCCTTTAAGACTGTCTGACTCATTTCTGATTCTCTCTCTCAATAATCTAGACCAGTCCAGTCCAATAGGAACATAAAGTGAGCCACATATATAACTTTAAATTTACTAGTAGCTGCATTTTAAAAATGTCATAAGAAGCAGGTGAAATTACTTCTAATAATATGTTCTATTTAACCAAAGACAGTCAATACTCATTGTCCACTGATTCTGTATTTACAAATTCACCTACTCACAAAAATTTGTTTGTAACCCCAAAATCAATACCTGCAGCACTTTTGTGTTCATTCGCCAACATGCAGGGTGGTGAAAAGCTTGAGTCACCCAACTTGTACACTCCCAACTGAGGTCCAGCAAGGCAGCCCTCTGCCTCTTGTTCCAATTCTCATAGTGTAAGCAAGCGTCCTTTTTAGAGTCTATGTAGTGCCAAGTTTTCCACATTTTTGTGCTCCTTTTTAGTCTCCAAGCATAGTGCTGAAGTGCTGTCTGGGATTCCTCAGCTGTGAAGGTTCCTAAGCACAAGAAAGCTGTGATGTGCCTTATGGAGGAAATACGTGTGTTGGAGACTCTTCATTCAAGCATGGGTTATAGTGCTGTTGACTCTGGAACCAACCCAAATGCCCATCAATGATAGACTGGACAAAGAAAATGTGGTACATATACACCATGGAATAATACACAGCCATAAAAAATGATGAGTTCATGTCCTTTGTAGGGTCATGGATGATGGAAACCATCATTCTCAGCAAACTGACACAAGAACAGAAAACCAAACACCGCATGTTCTCACTCATAAGTGGGTGTTGAACAATGAGAACACATCGACTCAGGGAGAGAAGCATCACACACTGGGGGCAGTTGTGGGGGTAGGGGAGAGACATCGGGGGTGGGAGGGAGGGGAGGGTGGGGAGGGATACATGGGGAGAAATGCCAGATATAGTATGCACCTAAAGTTAAATAAATAAATTAATTTTTTAAAAAAAGGAAAAGTAAAAAATAAAAATAATAAAAATAAAAAACAAGGTAAATTAAATAAGATGTCTTTAAATAGAAACACAAAAAAGCAAGGTTACACATTGATTAGTTGATGAAAATGTTGTGACAGAGGCTTGCTGTAGGAATCTAGCCTTGTATTTTTTCTTGGAGTGATGGGTGAGTATTCACTAACTCAGTGTTCATGGTGACTTGATAGAACATAACTCACTGCCTGGAAAAATGAAAATAGATTGCATCACTACTTCAACAAGTAGTTAGTACATACAATTATTAATGAGACGTATTACATTGTTTGTAGGTGCATTTTGCACCTAGAGCATGTCTCCTGCAAACTGGCCACATTTAAAGTGCTCAGTAGTCACATGGGGTGAGCAGCTACCGTACTGGGCAGTAAAGATCTAGCCTAAGACTCCACAAAGGTGTGAAAGCCACCAGGCAGAGCTCCTCGCCCATTGCCAGCCACACAGCTGTCCCTCTACACGGCTCTAGACCTCTTTCGTGCCCTCTCTCTAGGGAAGCTGCCCCCCAGCATTGTCTTTCCCTCTTATATGTTTTGTCTCTCCACTGGCTGTTCACTCTCAGCATATAAATGCATTTGTCTTCCTGTTTAAAAAAAACAAAGAAAGAAACAAGGGACCTTACATGTTGCTCCAGCTTTCATGCTCACGGCACTTCTGAACATCATTCCTCTGACGTGCCATTTGTGTATCCATCTGTCATCTTCCCTGGATAGCCTCAGGGCAGTGGCCATTTTTCTATTTACATTTCATTCAATCAGTAAATATTTACTATGTCAAACATCTTCTATGCACCTGGCACCGTCATTTGACCCGAGGATACTGTGATGACCAAACCCAGAAGTGTCTGTGCCCTAGCGGGACCTACTGACCAATGGGTGAGTCAGACATTGAAATAAACCCTCAAGTAAATGAATAAGTTCAAGCTGTGAGAAGTACTATGAAAGAGCACATGGGATCTGAGAACTCGTAACAAGGACATCTGATCTAGTTTGGGGGATTGGACTCCCTTGAAACTGGAATGTTGAGCTGAATCAGAGTTAATCCACCAGAATCTAAGACCAACCCAGCAAAGTGAAACCTTCAAGAATAAAGGGAGTTTATTTTGTCACTGAATCTCCAGCACCTATATTAGTGCCTGGTCCTCAATAAATATTTATGAACAAATGGATGAACTATGCAAAAAAAGAGAAAACAAAAGACAGGACAGAGACACAGCATCCTGATGCTGCTAGGAAGATAGCATGTGCAAAGATCCTGTGGCAGGAGGCAGCATGATACATACAAGAGACTCACAGGCCAGTGTGGACAGGCAAAAGAGTAAGAAAGAGGGTGGAATGAGATGAGGCGAGGAAGATGGGGAGGAGCATATCATGAATGCATCACTGGCCACCTTAAAGGTCTTTTTTTTCAACTTAAGAGACATTGATTTTTAAGAGGGGAAGAGGAACAAGGAAAAGCATGAACAGAGTTGACTTCAGTGTAGAGAATGAGGAGGAGAGCTGGGCAGACCAGACAGTCCTGTCAAGAAATAGATGGCCAGATGCAGTGGCTCATGCCTATTATTCCAGCACTTTGGGAGGCCGAGGCAGGTGAATTGCTTAAGGTCAGGAGTTCAATACCAGCCTGGCCATCATGGTGAAACCCTGTCTCTACTAAAAATACAAAAAAAAAAAAAAAAAAAAAGCAACCAGGCATGGTGGCATGCACCTGTAATCCCAGCTTCTTAGGAGGCTGAAGCAGGAGGATCTCTTGAGCCTGGGAGGTGGAGGTTGCAGTGAGCCGAGATCATGCCACTGCACTCCAGTCTGGGCAACAGAGCAAGATTGTCTTGAAAAAAGAAAGAAAAGTAAAAAAAAGAAAGAAGAGATAATAACAGTATCTCCAACTGGGATGGTGACTGAAGATAGGAGAAAGTGATGAATTTGAGAAATATATAAAAAATAAAACCAACAAGAGTTTGGGAAGTGACCGGCTAAGAGAAATAGCAGAGAGACATGTCAAAGATGACCACTTAGTGTCTGGCTTGTGCCAAGCAGATGGATGGTGGGACATTGTTAGAGAAAATAAAATGGAAAGAAGAACAATAGTTTAAGGGATGAATCATGATTTCGGTTCTGAACGTGTTGGGTTTGAGATACCTTCAAAACAGTCAGGCAGTAATAACTGTGCTATGAGTTTGGAATTCAGAGAAGTCCAAAGTAAAGGTATAAATTCAGAAGCTATGGTGTAAAATCGCCATTAAACCCCAGTATTTTGTGCATGGTTGGTGTTTAATAAATACTTGTTTAATGAGTGATTTGGCCAGGGGGAGGGCCTAAGAATGAATCTTATTAGAACATATGGAGTTCATGGTAACTAGGGATTAATAAAGACAAATATCTAAGTATGCCTCTAAAGTTTTATTTTCCATAGAAGACTAACTATTCAAATAATTAAATAACGTTTAATCTTCTCCAAATCCATCACATTATTTTATGTTACAGCTTATTTTTAATTCTATTTCTTGGTTTTTAATGGTTTCCAGCATTACTTGAGATAAAAGCTACATTGAAGATACAATCTCATTTATTATATATCAGTTTATCCTATCGTCTGAGCACTTAGAAAATACTTTTCTCCAGCAATTAATTTTTATTTTTCTCCCTGTTCTTGTGGCACATGCAATTTTCTGTCTATAAAGTTATAAAGTCTCATTATCTTGTGTTCATAAATCAAATTTATGCTCATATACCACCAGAAAGAACGTATTCAAATAAAGTGTCTGGAAAAAGTAAAGCCTTAAGAAATGGTTATTAAATGGAATTGAATTGAGACACTGCAGGTATTTTTCCCCTTTGTTCCATTTACTTGTTGATTCCTTTTTATCCTTGCACTTTCTTTCCCCTCCCCTCATCAGTCTAGTGCGCTTTTAAAAATTCTTGGCATGAATTCCTTTGAAATGTGCATTTGTTGTTTTGTGTGGATTTATTTTTAATTCATATAAATGGAAATATGATACATACCTCAAACCGCTTCTCACCGTTTTTGAGACAACACTGTAATTCTAAGGTCGATTTATGTTGCTATATGGAAATTGAATCTGTTGCTTCTAACCATGGCATGGTCCTCCATGGCTGCTCACCCCACCTCCTACCCATCCTGATGGTGAACATCAGAGTGTCTTCACAACCTGTTGCCACCGACAGCGTGCAACCGACACCCTTGTACATGTTCCCTTATGAGCTTATAGTGAGAATATAGCAAGGACCATCCTAGGGTGGAATGGCTCCCCTTAGTTGGATTGAGTGGTGTCACTACCTCCCAGATGTCTGTCCCAATCTATTGTCCCACCAGCAGGCAAAAGGGCACCAAACCTCACACCCTCTCCAGCAGGAGGCATCAGCCAGCTCTCTATGGCCAAGTTAATGGGTACAAAGGGATATTTCATCATTGAATTGCATTTCTCTTAGTAATAATGCTTTTTGAGCATATCTTCATATGCTTATTAACACAGAGTGTTTTCTGTAAACTGCCTCTCCTTTTTTTTTTTATTGTACTTTAAGCTCTGGGGTACATGCGCACATCTGCAGGGTTGTTGCCTAGGTACACACATGCCATGGTGGTTTGCAGTCTCCATCTCCCCCATCCCCTACATCAAGTATTTCTCCCAGTGTTAACTCTCCCCAGCCTCCCCGTCCCCCGCTGTCCCTCCCCTAGCCCCCCACCCCTAACCTACCTCAGTGTGTGAGGTTCCCCTCCCTATGCCCAGGTGTTCTCATTATTCAACACCCACCTATGAGTGAGAACATGCGGGGTTTGGTTTTCTGTTCTTGTGTCAGTTTGCTGAGAATGATGGTTTCCAGATTCATCCATGTCCCTACAAAGGACATGAACTCGTTTTTTATAGCTGCACGATATTCCATGGTGTATATGTGCCACATTTTCCCTGTTCAGTCTATCATCGATGGGCATTTGGGTTGGTTCCAAGTCTTTGCTATTGTAAACAACGCCGCAATGAACATAAGTATGCATGTGTCTTTATAATAGAACTATTTATAATCCTTTGGATGTATACCCAGTAATAGGATGCTGGGTCAAGTGGAATTTCTATTTCTAAATCCTTGAGGAATCGCTAAACTGTCTTCCACAATGGTTGCATTAATTTACACTCCCACCAAATGTAAACGTGTTCCTTTTTCTCCACATCATCTCCAGCATCTGTTGTCTCCAGATTTTTTAATGAACACCATTCTAACTGGCATGGATGGTATCTCAATGTGGTAAACTGCCTCTCCTTACATTGCCCATTTTTCTCGTGGGGTATCTTGTTGTTGTTGATATGCAGCAGCTCCTTGATATATTCCAGATACCAATCTCTTGTCAGATTTAGACATTACAAATATCTTACCCCTTTGTGTCACCTGGGATCTACAGGACTATGAAGAGTTTATGTTTATCTTATTAGATTTAATAATTCTAGATTTACTATTTTATCTGGAATTATTAAATCTAGTAAGATAAACAAACTTGTTTTTTCATAAAACATAAAACTTGTATTTTCTGTGATGCTTGCTCCTTCTCTTTAATTAAACTAGTTAACATAATTGTTGCATGTAAGACTGTCTGACACAGATTAAGCATTCAATGCATGCCATTGTTATCATTGCTGTATGTAATTTGAGTATATGTTTCTCATATCTCATATGAAATTATTTCACATGACCTAAATAGCATAACTGCCTTATGATATGCCTAACTGATTCAAATTAGGGTCACTGTGCTCTCCTCAGTAAAGATGTTTCAGAGTTACTTAATGATATTATTGGAAGACAAGAAAAAATAAGAGAGACACGGACCACAGTTCACTACACTGACTCTTGTATAATCTTTAAGGACCTGAAGGTTATTTATGCATGACACAGAAATTATAGCATCTCTAAACTTTTAGAAAGACTGGATGCCATATGGAAGAATTTCAGTTTCTCTGGAATTATTTTTATTGCTTTCCTCTCCCTTTTGTCACACTTCTGTGTCACTTTATAGTGGCCTTCTATTTCCTTACTCTGGATGGTGAGAGTCACTTTCATGTTAAAGAAACTCACAGGTGATGAGATCCTTTCCTCCCCTGGAATCTCCAGGTAAATGCTGTCACAATTCAATTTCTGGAAACACAGCCTGCAACGGAGGCCTGAGGTACCTAGAGGAAGGTCTTCCTGGAAGCGTTGCTAGCACTGCCCCATGCCTCCCAGCCAGGACTCCGAGGTTGTAGCATGCGCTGCTCTGCACCTTCTCTATCATGATAGAAACACTTGCAATCATAGGGGAGCCGGGGGAGGTGTCGAACAGAGACCATGACAGACATGCACATGTTCTTCTGTGAACCGCAGCAGGGGCATCTCACCCGGGGCCTTCTGACCATCCTGTTACAGGCTCAAACCAGTGTGGGCATAGAACAAAGGGTTTTTTAAAAAACATTTTTTCAAAGACTTACTTCAGTTAACTAAATGTAAATAAGCAAATGAATTGGTTGTGATGTCAATGTCAGGAAATTATTTTGTACCTAGATTTTCTACCTAGATTTCCTATTTTTATAATTCCTGAGACATTCTAATTAAGCATGAGAGTGGTATCTGATATACATATATATATATACATATATATAATTTTTTATTGATCATTTCAGTTACCCAGAACTGTTTTCTTCTCCATGCTGCTTCCTTACACACACACACACACACACACACACACACACATAATGTCAGGAGACATCCTAATGTAAATTTTCCCTTTACATTTGGAAAGTGTCATACAGAAGTTGAGAGATTTGCTTGCAGAAATAGTTGAATAGCTTTCATGCAAACAATAGCTACTTCTTAATTCTTTTCCACGCTCTTCATCAATACCATTTTGTCTAACAAATTTTTAACCACAAGATATTCTGAAAACAATTGTTTTATTCACAGTGATGCAGTGTGATGCCATTCACGTTGGCGAGTTTCTTCCTCAAGGTTGCACACGTAACCATTCCCTTAGAAGTAAGCATGACTTACTTCCTTTTAATCCAAAAGAAAAGAAACTGTTCTGAACAGCTAAGTGGGGCATTAGTGCTTTTTAAATGATTTTCAATGTTTTCTTTTTCCAGATCAGAGCACTGTTACCTTATGAATCAAAACATGAAAGAAAGGGTCCAACGTTAGCAGTGAACTTTGTTTTAACACACTGAGTATGTTTTCTTAATGGTTTTGTCAACTTCAGCCATCTGTTGCCAAACTGTGGGACCACATATTCCTGTGTAAGTGAAGGAGCAATACATCTAACCACCATGTGTGCAAGACCAGCTACCTAAAAATCTGTAAGAATAGGTCAAACTCAAACTGAAGTCAAAAAGCTAACATTGTAGCAACTGTCTTAGAAACGTTTTCGCAAACGTCTTTACAGTACATTATTTGTACTGCACAATTGGGAATAACCAATGAGATTGAATAGATATATTCAGCATTGTTTAATCTAAATATTCCTTCATGATTTCTTCAGCCTTTTTCTACTCTACAGATGGAATCCTACATTGATCAATGAACTGAGCCAACGGAGTCTCACCTTCAATCCACAAGCTCGTAGTTGGGGCTACTGGAATTCAGTGCTTGATCTTATGGAAAAAATATTGTGAAGACTATGAAATGTAGCTTCATCAGTTCCCATGTCCTCTTTAACAGGAAATGACCTCAACTACTAGCTCATCAGATAAAGTTAACAATTTAACTGTACCACCCACCCTTCTGCATCTTAAGGAGTGTCTTTTTTAAAAGATAAGATGCTTTTACACAAAGGAATGCATGAATGGAAGCATTTCTAATAGTGGGGCTTCTTTGTAAAGAATACCATTTGACCCAGCAATCCCATTACTGGGTATATACCCAAAGGATTATACATCATTCTATTATAAAGACACATGAACATGTATGTTTACTGCGGCACTGTTCACAATAGCAAAGACTTGGAACCAACCCAAATGCCCACCAGTGATAGACTGGATAAAGAAAATGTGGCCCATATACACCATGGAATACTATGCAGCCATAAAAAAGGATGAGTTCATATCCTTTGCAGGGACATCGATGAAGCTGGAAACCATCATTCTCAAGAAACTAACACAAGAAGAGAAAATCAAGTACCACATGTTCTCACTCATAAGTGGGAGTTGAACAATGAAAACACATGGACACAGAGAGGGGAATATCACACACCAGGACCTGTCAGGGGACGATGGGCTCAGGGAGGGAGAGCATTAGGAGAAATACCTAATGTAGATAACGGGTTGACAGGTGCAGCAAACCACCATGGCACATATATACCTATGTAACAAACCCGCACGTTCAGCACATGTACCCCAGAACTTAAAGTCTAATAAAAAAATAATAATAATCACGATTTCGCTCCTTTGCACATGCTCACCCTGGCTGCTTGCTTTGTTCGCAGTTAAATGCTTGGTGTCAGACTCAACTTTTTAATGCTTTTTCTAGGTCCTCCCCCATGCTCTGCCAACAGGTCAGATGCCTATCTATCTGGTCTTATCATCCAAGGCTGTTCTAGAAAATTTATCTCATTGTTTATAAGTTTCTTTACATTAGTGAGTGAAATCACATCAAAGCCTCTATAAAACGGCAACCTTCTGGGATTGAGAAAGAAGGCGCTGGTGCACAGTGCTGGGTAATGCTTTCTTTAGAAGGGGACAAACAAGCAGGGGCAGGACCAGGGAGAGGCTGGGGAGGTATCCACACCTAGGGTGCAAAATTTAAGAAGGCACTGGCACTCTCAGTGCCACCTCTACACTTGCACAACCCTGAAATGGAGCGCCTCCTTAAATGTGGGGCCAAGGCCCCTCACTGCCCTCACCCTGTGGCCTCACCACCTTTTCTTCTTCTTGACCCTTTTGTCTGTTCCGTTCTCATAGAATTGGTTTTCCAGGTCATCCAGTTGTAGATCTAGTGGGCGATCCTGATGCAAATCATTTAAAAACACTAGACGGCTACTGTAAAAAATTCTTTTGACAAATAAAGTGAGCTTCATTGTTTGACTAGAAGACTGGAATTTTTACTTATATGCATTCTTCCTAAAAACTTTAGGAAAAGTTGACTGGTTTTTATCAATTTTGCATCCTTCAAAATCACTTCAGAGAGGCTTTCGTCCAGTTTCCACATGGCTATATGTGTCACCACCTTAAATAAAACGACAGATAAAAAGATGCCCAGTGGTCACAGGTCTGTGACGGCCTAGGAGGTCCCGCTCAGTCTGGTACTGTACATTGGCTGCTTGGAGGTGGGGGTGGAGTGAGAGGATGCCATGTCGAATCCATGTGGGCCGGGCAGCCAGTATTATCGAGGCTCTGTGTCCACACAGTCGCCAAAGCTGGAGAGGTTCACTGGAGGTGAAGGGTGACTGTTCTTAGTGCCTAGCAAAATAACTGGGGCTTCTCTCATGAGTGCTAGCTACTCTGTTTTCATCCACAGATCCAGTCCTTCTGGCCTACTGTGTGCCCAAGAGGCTGGCCTCTCTGCACAGCAACTTCCTGCTCTTGGCCATAACATGGGTTCAGCCAATGGAAGGTCAGAGGGTGGGATGAGAAAAAGATTAGGTTTTTCTTCCACGGCTGCATGTTTCAGTCATACTCTGACTATGGCTACCTCCTGCTTCAGTGACAGCCCCTGCCGGGTGGTCCCTCTAGGACTCCAGCCCTCCTGGGCGCCGATCAAATGGTTTTCTCTCCTCGCTGCTTCAGGCCTGGTTAATTCCTTTTGTCCTGCCTATACTTCTGTAAATAGTCACTTTTGGGTTAAACTCTTTTGAGTAGAATTCCCTTTCTTGCTGGAAGCCCTACTGATAGATAAGATGACATCTATTTTTTAATAGCTCTATAGAAAAAATTGTCTTAATTTCTCACTAGAAAAAAAGAAAGCAAAACACTAATCTGAGTTCACCTTACGAAATCTAGGAATTCAGCGAAGAAAGGAAACGTAAATCTAGGAAAGGAGCTCTCTTAGTCACGAGTCTCCGGAGAAACAGAATCAGTAGGATGTATATGTGTGTGTATACAGACGCACACATGCACACACACACACACACACACACACACACACACACACACACAGAGTAAGCCAGAGAGAGAGAAATTTATTATAAGGAATAGGTTCACATAACTATGGAAGCTAACAAGCCCACCATCTGCAGTGTGGGTCAAACATGCTGGTGACCCAGGAGAGCTGGCGGTGCATGGAAAGTCCAAAGGCAGCCTGCTGGAGAAGTCCCTCTGTCCGGGAGAGGCAGGTCTTGTTCTATTCAGGACTGTAGCTGGTTGAATGAGTCCCACCCCTACTATGAAGGGCAATCTGCTGGACCTAACGTTCACTGAATTAAATGATAATCTCATTCAAAAAGTACCCTCTAAGTAGACACAGAAAATTAACCATCTCCAGAACCTAGATAATTCAATAACTATACAGAGTCCCTCAATGATCCGGGGTAACTGAACTGATAAAAAACTATTTTTAGTGTTGTTAGGCTATATCGCATCCTAAATTTAGCTAGCAGTTTCCTCTGCTTTTGATTACATGGGGGACACATTTTTTCCTTGATCATTTCATTTACCAAGACCTGTGGAAAAGAAGTGTTTTCTTGCTCATCTGAGTACAATGAAACACAAACATAAACACCAAAAAATACCTTTACTGTTTTACATTTGTGCCACTTAAAAAGCTCAAGCCCAGTCCCTCTTGATGTTTATGAGTGCCTGGCCCTGGAGTTAAGCGTCATTGTCCTTGCAGACACAGTAGACAACATAGGACATACGGCATGTGTGAGTGTCAGCGCCCAGCTCCTGCAAGACTCCATTCAGTGAGGTTTGGGGCAGGTGCAATGTGCACTCTGAAACTCACTAACCATCAGGACAAACACATATTTTATACTCCAAGTTTATTGTTCGGATGAGGCCCAATGCTTTTAATCTTTGTAATTAAAGAGGCAAGAATGTATTTTTAATCTTCTGAATCAAATTTTCTTTTATTTCATAGGCAGAAAATGACAATTCCCCAAAATCTGCATAGACAAAGAAACTAATCCCTCATGTAGAAAACGACATTATGGAACTCTAGCGGCTGTGCAAGGGGTTGGTGGGTGATAAGAATCTTCATTTAAGGGAGATAAAATGGTTCTCAATTTTATTTTTATTGTATTTTTTTTAGAAGTAGAATGAACTGGTTTATTTTTATCAAAGTACCACTGACAAACGAGGTATGAATCCACAGAGATCCCCCGCCCCGCGACAAAATGTGTACATTGAGTTCCGTGTCATCAGGTAGTGCTCAACATAAAACATGTATTCCTTCATTTCATTGGTTCTCATTTCATTTTTGGCAGGAATAAGATTATCAATAGAAATTCTTTGCTCCCCAGTTATAACTTTAGTGAATAGGTCTTTCACAAGTAGGAAAAAGCATAGATACAGTTTGGAAAGAAAACTTAGTGGTATTTATAAAAGAAATTTAATCAAAGACAACTTTGTTTATCAAATATCTAGCAAATAATAGTAATCAAGTAATTTACTCTATCCTGTAGGAAATCATGACTGTTTACATTAAAATTTTTATTCTGAGTTCTTTTCGATGCAGAATTATGCTTACATTTTGACTTACTTTTATTTTCCAATTAGATATGTGATTGGAGTTTGCTGTAATAGTATATTTGATGTCCATATGGTAGGACTATTTTTATAAGAAGTTCATTTTACAATACTCTAATTTTGATACATCACTAATTAAAGCTAGTTTGGCTAAGATTTGTGAGTCATTACTATGTTCTGTTTTATTTAAATGTAACGAGGTGCTTATTTGTGTTTTTAAAAATTGTTTTATTATTGCCAGTTATAAATAGTCTTTTTTTTTTGGATGCAGAAAAAAATGCAGAGATCTATTTTGGTCTTTGAGAACAACCAGCCTGTTAAACTTCCAGTTCACCTTCAACTTCATTTTAGTTCTGTGTTTACAGATTAGAATACGTCATTGCTTTGGAACGGAAGTACACAATTTGGATGAAAAACTTCATTCAGGAAAGACCATAAAATTCAACCCTCCATTGGGAAAAATAAACTCCTTGTCTCCACAATAAGTATGTATTAATGCCATTGTTCAGTTTTAAAGAAGGAAAATATAGAATTTTCTAAATCCATTTTTGACAAAAGAGGAAGAAAAGTATAATACAAAGGACAGTAGGAACCAACTCAGAAGTCCTCAGTGCTGTTTCTGATACTAATGTGTAAGATGGTAAATGCTATTTCTCTCCATGCCCTCGGTTCCTCATTTATAAAATAAGAGAATTGGACTAGAGAGAGACATGAAAGTTGTTTTTTCTGTTTTATATTCTAATGTTTGTGAACTGTCCCATGCCTCAAAGTTCTTTCAGTATCCTTATAACCGCAGTTCTCAGGGAGTAGTCCAGAGAGTTCCAGAGATTGAGACTTTTGGGGGGTGGTCTGTGAGGTGAAAATTATTTTTGTAGTAATATTAATTTAAGATGTTGACCAGGCCTGGTGGCTCACGCCTGCAATTCCAGCACTCTGGGAGGCCGAGGCGGGCAGACTGCTTAAGTTCATGAGTTTGAGACCAGCCTGGGCAACATGGCAAAACCCTGATTCTACAAAAAATATAAATACATAAAATAAAAATTGTATATTTTAGATGTACAACATGATGTTTTTTTTTTTAAGACTGAGTATTACTCTGTCACACAGGCTGGAGTGCAGTGGTGT
The DNA here is from genome assembly GCA_963573385.1 of Cacajao melanocephalus. Classification (NCBI taxonomy): domain Eukaryota; kingdom Metazoa; phylum Chordata; class Mammalia; order Primates; family Pitheciidae; genus Cacajao; species Cacajao melanocephalus. The sequence goes on along the minus strand of CAUYLG010031139.1, from coordinate 78,161 downwards.
GATCTCAGCTCACTACAACCTCCGACTCCCAGGTTCAAGCAATTCTCCTGCCTCAGCCTCCTGAGTAGCTGGGACTATAGGCATGCACCACCATGCCTGGCTAAGGTTCTCAATTTTAAAAGAATATCTACATATGAATAGAAATCTCTTCCTTAATGTTTTTCCACAGTGGCACCCTTTGTTTTAATAGGATTCTAAATACAGTGCAAGGCGTCCTATGATTTTCCATAGCCAAAGCATTGCTGTCATGAGTGGTAAAGCATTTCTTCCACTGAAATGGAATTGATGTTGGCATACTATTTTCTATTAAGAAATTGCTTATTATGTTTATGTTTATTATACCAACCCTTTTATACATGCAGGAGGAAAGGTAGGAACATTTAACAGTTACTCTCTGGGGCTCCACAGCCACAGAGGGTGTTTCATGGTATAGGGCAGGCAGTGTCTTAGTGTTCCTCCTCTCCAGTGGGGCAACTAACTGTGAAAACACCAATGGATAACACAAATGGCAATGCACTGATGAGTTACCAATTTGAAAGGGACTCAGATACGGAACCCTTCACATTGACAAGGCTCAAACTTCCCATGCCAATTCATCTGCCTCTTCACTGGACTGAATGTAGCACCGGAGCGAGCAGAAAATCAACACCAAGACAAAAGTATGCCAAATTGCAGGGTCTTTATTGCCAGCGGCCATGGAGGACTCATGTCTCTCCAACCCGTGGCACCAAGCTCAGGGGGAGCAAGGCATTTAAGCTGCAAAACCACATCCTTTTCTTGTTCGGGAGGGCACAGGGGTGTGCAAGGCAAGCTGTCTGTACAGAAGCTAAAGTCTGTGGTTTGTTGCAAGGGAAGGGGGGTAGCAGTGGAAATTTTTACCCTTAACACTTCTGAGAATTGATGTACATTAACTGTTGTGAGAACGACACCTCTGCCCAGGGCCCAAGTGGATTCTCTATAAGATGGCAGTGCTTAGGCTTCAGTTCTAGCCCCTATCACACTGAACACCAGAGAAAAGGCACTGCTGAGATCAATAAAATGTCCAGTGACTTTTCCCCAGGGCAGAAGGCCTGCTTGCCCCACATTTTTAAAACAAAAAAGAGGTTGCATCAGAAAGATATGCTACAGACGGGGTGCGATCACTCATGCCTGTAATCCCAGCACTTTGGGAGGCAGAGGCAGGCGGGTCATTTGAGGTCAGGAGTTTGAGACCAGCCTGGTCAACATAGTGAAATCCCATCTCTACTAAAAATACAAAAAAAATAAAATAAAACAGCAGGCATGGTAGCGTACTCCTGTAATCCCAGCTACTTGAGAAGCTGAGGCACAAGAATTGCTTGAACCTGGGAGGAAGAGGTTACAGTGAGCCAAGATCGTGCCACTGCACTCCAGTCTGAGCGACAGAGTGAAACTCTGTCTCAAAAAAGAAAAAAGATATGCTCCAAATATAAAATGCCACAGCCACTGTAGAAAACAGTATGGCACGTCCTCAAAAAATTAAACATAGAATTACTGTATGATCCAGCCATTCCACTTCTGGGTATATACAAAAAGGAACTGAAAGCAAGGTCTCTGAGAGAAACTTGTACACCCGTGTTCCCAGCAGCATTACTATTCATAACAGTGTCCATCAATGGATGAATGGCTATACAGAATTTGGCATATACTCAGCATGCAATTATTATTCCTGCCTTAAAGAAAAGGGAATTTTGACCCATGTTACGACAGGGATGAACCTTGAGGACATTATGCTATGTGAAACAAGTGAGACACAAAAGGGTAAATATTCTATAATTCTATTACATGAAGTACCTAGAGTAGTCAAATTCACAGAGACAGAAAATAGAATGGTGGTTACCAGGGCCTGGAGGCAGAGGGTAGGTAATGGGGCATTAGCATTTAATGGGCACAGAGTTTTGGCTTGGAATGATGAAAAGTTCTGGAAATGGATGGTGGTGATGGTGGCACAACATGATGAACGCACTTAATGCCACTAAATAATGCAGCAAAAAATGGTTAAAATGGGAATTTTTATGTCTATTTTAGAAGGATTTAGAAAAAAAGATATGCTCCCAGGGAACCCTCATTCCTGCCCATACAGAGAAGCTGCTAGCTGTATTACTCCCCAAAAGTTAAAAATCAAAAAATTTTGAAACTGGGCTCCATAAGGCCCCCACATTGAGGGACTATGTTTCATAAAAGCATACTAGAGCTATTTGTAAAATAACTGTATAGTATTATTCTAATCCATAATACGATTTTAACCATCCTCAACAAATTCTATTGGTGCCCTCGTGAAATCTCAAGTAGAGACTCTCCCAGCATGGTGAGGGGAAGATGAGGACAGGTCAATCCTGATGACTGTTGCGCTCAAGATTCTGGACCCAGATTTGACAGTCCAGAGTTGTACCCTCTAGAGAAAGATGCCTTGGATGCATTTACCTCTGTCCATGCATACTATACATTTCAGCAGTAACTAGCCCAAAAGGAAAGCACTAGAGATTGACACTAAACTTTTAAAAGTTAACACAACATAATAGCATAGCTGCCTTATATAGTCTTATTTTGTAAGTACCGTAGTTCCATTAAAAATCTTGGCAAGATTCAGAAATCATATTCTTGTGTTTGGGTTCACTGGCACCAGAGACAATAGCCATGTGCATGCATGCATGCTTCAGCAGATACAAAGAAAAGATGGATTGGTCTCTCGGTTGCCTGTTTACACAATGATGCAAAGACCAGAAGCCAAGAAATAATTGTCCTTGTGTTCCAAATACTATCATAATTAGCCACAGCAAATCCAAGAACCACATCTTTCAGTTGTGTCCAATTCAGCTGCCTGCTTACAGACACACTTTATCAGTTCCCTAAGACAAACTTTCCTGCTATCTGAAGTGTCAGGATTCTTAACACAAGAAACTACTGGTTAGGAATCTTCTATTAATAACATAATATTATGAAAAATGCTATGTAGTATCTGAGAAAGAAAATCATGTCAGACAAAATGCATGTTACCCCTCTCTTATCAACAGTTTATGGATGGAATCCAGTAAATCACTGACTGATACAATTCTGAGATTTTTATTTTCCACTTTACCTGAGGTCAGGAGTTTGAGACCAGCCTGGCCAACATAGTGAAATGCTGTCTTTACTAAAAATACAAAAATTAGCTGGGCGTGGTGGCAGGTGCCTGTATTCCCACCTACTCAGGAAGCTGAGGCAGGAGAATTGCTTGACCCCAGGAGACAGAGGTTGCAGTGAGCCGAGATTGCATCACTGCACTCCAGCCTGGGCAACAGAGTGAGACTCTGGCTCAAAAAACAACAACAAAAAAAAAACTTTTTCATATCCTGATCTCTTATAGGCTTAATTAAATTTCTTTCTGGTCCCCTAGAATGTGACTATTCCTTTAGGTGAGCTATTCAATCACCTTCTTTTTCATTCATGCATAATTTGATCTGATTAAAATTGATTGTCATTTAATTAATCAGACCTAGATAGTGATTTGAGTCCATCTGCAAACTAAAGCTGCTGAGTTCACCTACTTGGATTCCATATATCCAGAGATTACTCAAATGGCTTGAGTATGATAATTTAATTTGCTGATGCTAAGACTAGAAAATTGTTCTCAGTATGCAGAAATCAGGGTTTGTTTTGTTTTATTCTATTTTGTTCATATCTCCCTTATAAATTATTTCTTCCAATTTCCTATTCAAAAGGCTGAACCCACTTATTACAATAGATGTCTAGACCAGGGGTGTTCAATCTTTTGGCTTCCCTGGACCACACTGGAAGAAAAAGAATTTTGTTGGGCCACACATAAAATACACTAACACTAATGATAGCAGATGAACTAAAAAAATACTGTAAGAAAATCTCATAATGCTGGCCGGGCAGGGTCGTTCACACCTGTTGTCCCAGCACTTTGGGAGGCCAAACCAGGTGGATCACCTGAGGTCAGGAGTTCCAAGACAAGCCTGGCTAACATGGCAAAACCCCGTCTCTACTAAAAATACAAAAATTAGCTGGGCATGGTGGTGTATGCCTGTAATCTCAGCTACTTGGGAGGCTGAGGCAGGAGAATCACTTGAACCTGGGAGGCAGAGGGGCAGAGGTTGTAGTGAGCTGAGATCGTGCCACTGCACTCCAGCCTAGGCGACAGAGTAAGACCTCATCTCAAATTTTAAAAAGCTTATAATGTTTTAAGACAGTTATGAATTTGTGTTGGGCTGCATTGGAAGCCATCCTGGGTGGCATGCAGCTCACAGGCCATGAGTTGAATGAGCTTGGTCTAAACCATCGTAATAGCAGCTAGCCTTGAGCCCCTAGAGGTGTCACCCTGTCAATTCTGAGTTCCTCAAACAGTTATTACCTAAAACCAAAGTATGTTATTGTCATTCATATCAATGGTTTAAAATCCCATTTGGGAAGTTAGGCCTTAATGCCATGTTCTGGTTTGCTATCTATGTTTTCTTCGACTTTTTATTTTATCATTTGTTCAAGAATTCTGTTTAGAGAATTTTTGAGCTACAAAGTGCAGTATTTCGAAGTGACTTCTACACACTGGAAACACTGGATTATTTTACATCAATCGATGGGTATTGGTTACCTTTTGGGCAATGGGCACTGGATGAGGCTCTGAGGATTTATGGAGAGCAAAAACCAACATAGTCCTCAGACCTGTGAGAGACACTACCCTCGGGCCAAGGGCGAAAGATATGCTTAGGGATTGATTCTTTGAAAAGCAGTCAACAAGGTCCTTTCCCTTCATACAATTTACATAAAGTTGTAGAAGATACATCATTTCCTTCATCCGTGATCCTATATAATTAAAATATCCTAGTGAGTGCTAAGGAAATGACAGCTGAATTCTCCAAGTTGTGCTTTTCTTCCAAGAATCAATAACCCCTCATTTCTTTCACTTCACATATTCCAGTCACTCATTCTATATTCTAGGATTCCTATCAGAAGAATCAGCATTTTTGTTCCATAATTTAGAATATCAAAACCTCCTTTGAATAAGATTTATGTATAGAAATCTACAGGAGGCATTTGTGTGTATCTATATACTTCAAGTTATAATAGAGAGGCCATTCTTGTCATCCTCAGGTTGGCCCAACCTGTAGGGACTGAGCCTGGCCCACTGCCCTGATTCATACAGGCCAATGACTTAGGACCCCTGATGGGTCCTCCTGAGCAGCCAAATCTTCTATCATCTTGAACACATTTGATGGGTAGAATTTCTCAAGTTTTATGACCACGGTCTGTGCAGAATGACACAAAGAGAAAGAAAGAAAGAAAGAGAAAGGAGGAAGGGAGGGAGAGGAGGAAGGGAGGGAGAGAAGGAAGGAGGGAGGGTGGGAGGGAGGGAGTCACAAAGTGGCTGAGGCCAAAAAGAGAAACCTAAGCAAAAGTAGGTAGGCCAGAAGTTCAAAAAATGTGACTGCAGGAAAGGTGCAGAATTATTGCTGTCAGAAGATGGTAGAAGCCTTGATCCTTCTCCACCACCTCATCCTACTGAAGTTCATGATCACAGGCTCACTAGCAAATCTCTTCCTAGCAACAGTTTCCTACCGGCCATGAAGTCATTCATCAGACACCTGTTAATACCTTCTAAGCCCAGGTGTGGTGTCAAGCACTTTGATCCTTAATCCTTAATCCTCACAACAGGCCTATGGGGTGGACAGGACCATGTAGCCCTGTGCTTGCCACAGAGGAAATGCTTGACAAATATTTGTTCAATCACTATATGTTCTCACTTATAATAAGTGGGAGCTAAGCTCTGGGTGTGTGAAGGCATTACAGAGTGGTATAATGGACACTGAAGACTCGTCGGGGAGGGATAAACAGCTACACATTGGGTACAATATACACTACTCCTGTGATGGGTGCACTAAACTTTCAGACTTCACCACTATACAATTCATCCATGTAATTAAAAACCACTTGTACCCCTAAAGCTACTGAAGTTAAAAAACATATAAAAAATAAAAATATTTGTTGAATAAGTAGTTTCAATAGAATAGAAAAACATGCTGTGATAGAGTAAACTGGGAGTTCCATGGGAGCTACTAAGAGAAGCATCAGAGCACTCCTGTCGGAGGGCACAAATTATTTTACCTCCCTTTTCCCAGTGTCTAGCACAGAGGGCAGCAGCCAGTGTTTGTTGAATGAATGAGTGAGTGTATGGATAAATTAAAACTAAGAAAAGCTACCCATAGATAGGCAAATCAGATTCTGTTTCAGAGCTTTATTTGGGAGTTTATAATTACAAAAATTCTTTCTTTAAGGCAGATTTCAACTCTGATTATATTGCCATAGCTGTGCCTGAATAAAACATTACAAATTCACTCTTCTTAAAAACAAATTTGAATCTAATCTGTTAAACAGAACCAGCTTTCAGCAGATTTTTTCTCTTCTCCCCTGCTGCTCTATATCCTGTGTCCACAAACAATGGATGAAAAGGGGGGAAATTCAGTTTAAAATATTTTCCTTGCACAGAAGAAAAAAAAGCCAAAAAGGAAACTTAATGTTTTTTGCCCGACTCATTCCGGGGAGAGTTGATGGAATTGGCTATTTTTGCATTTATATACTCACAGCCTTATGTTTCTTCATAGTTTTTATCTCCCTCCCATCAGAATCATCACAAAGTTCTTTACCAATTATACAGCAAAGAAATTATATCATTATATAATGCCACAGATTGTGACAATTCAATGTTAAATAGCAGCCTGACATACTGAAAAGTATAACAGGAAGGAAAAACATTAACAAATGAGCTCATCTAGCTTATTATAGGAAGCAGGGCTTCAAAGTTCCCATTCGGTAGCAACAGCAGCAGCAAACATCAGCTAGGAGACAGGGATGGATGGATCGAGCACACGCACAGCAAACAGGACCTCTAAAAGCTGCAGGCTGTGGGCAAAATGAAGTTTCACTTTCTTTGTAGCTGACTCAGTCCAGCATGGACTCAGCCTTCCCCTCAAAAGTCCTCTGAGGTCATCAGACTCTGTTAATTTTCTCCTAATATTCTGTTAATGAATCAGAGGCAGGCAAGAAGTCAAATCTGTAGAGTTTATTATGAAACTGTTGCCTGCTGATGGTGATGGTGCAGCCCTTCCTTGCTCACTGTTCACATGGTTCCTGGCATTTGAAATCAGGGAAATGTGCTCACCAGCATGGAATTTTTTTATTTCCATACATGGCTGATTTGCAAGGGGCAGGGGGAACCCATTCTATTACAGAAGTATATTCTGCAAAATATATCTGATGTATTTCACAGACAGTTTTTACCCTTTAATGTTTGGTGGTCTTTGATTTGTTTCCTGAATTCTATCAACTTCTAACACAGACTTTGGTCTCTTCTGTGACACTGGCTGCACATGTTTGGATGAAATAGTTAAAGAGACCATATCTAGAAGGAAGACAGCCAAAGCTTCTGAGCGCAGGAAGCCAGATTCTCTGCAATAAGCCAGATTTAGGGCCAGATATTTTCCATCCAAAACCAAGAACCAGGGGAAAAAAAAAAAACCCTGACATTTCAAGAGATTAAGTCAACACTTCACAAACTATGGTTCATAGAGTTCATGAATCAGAATCACCTGGAAAACTTGTAAAATGCAGTTCTCTGGGCCTCATCGTAAAACAATTTAATCAGAATATGGAAGGTAGGGTCCTGGAATATGATTTTTGCAAGTCCAGGTGGTTCTCACTTACCAAGGTCTTGGATGAGCAATGTACCCAGGGTCATCCTGCTAGGAAGGGGTGAAGACAGGATTCCCACTCAGGTCTGTGGTCTCCAAAGCCTGTATTTTTGCTGTTTCCGAGCTCCCTTCTAACATTCTAACATGTTATGAATATAAACAACTTAAAATATCATAGTAATAATAATAATAGTTTTTTATTGACTGCTTAGTGTGGCAGGCCAAAGAATACTTAACACACATTATCCCAGTGATCCTCACAACACCCTAATGGGGTCAGTATTATTACTTCATTATCACCTATTTTTCATATGTGGAAACAGGTTGGAGAAGTTATTTTAATCCTTCGCTGTCTGTAGCAAAGGTAGTGTTAAAAATTACTTTCAGGAGACTGTTAGATTTAGTCAAAACAAAGGATTTCTGTACAAATGAAGCTGTAAGACAAATGCCTTTGTTCACTCTCCCAAATAGACAGCCCCTCCTAAACCCAGCCAGTGTGGAAATTCTGGAGACTGCACTGCTTTTACTGGAAAACCTACGTTCTTCCCCATTATTCAGTGCTGCTTCACCCATGAAACAGCCATTTCTTTTGAGCATAATTAGTTCATTTCATTTCAATTCCATCAAATGCTTGTGGAGCACCCAATCTATAACAGGCATGTGCTGAGCCTATAGGAGATGGGAAGGCAAATTAGAACTTTGCACTCCTAACCCTCACCACCTAAGGGGACAGGGAAATACCAGCTGTAAGTAGTATAATCAAGATCACGAAACACAAGAAAAGGACAAAGTGGGAATGGCTCATTTTAACCAGAACAGAAGCTCACAGTCCTAGCCACTACATCTACCTATTAACAAATGACTATGAGATCAATGGAGGAAGGAAAAAGGAGAAAAGTTTATTTTCTGAGTAATAACCTGCAGATTGGGGAAACGTAGCTTCCAGGGAAATCAAAAACACTTCACCAAAGCGAAGAAAACAGTGGCATTTAAGCCTTCCAGGGTCTGTCTTATATGCATATTTATCAGGTTTGGGGAATGCCTATGAATATTTATGATGAAAGTAAAGCATGCACAGTGGGTTAACATATATGTAACATATATTTCATGTTCATTTTGGGGCAGGCTTTTAACATTAAAATGAGGTGGAATTCTGCTCATTTGTGTCAGAAAGTGAACTACAGCACACAAAGACACTTTGTGCACAGTTGGTAAGCTGGCTGGAACCATAGAGCTGCTTATCAGGAAAGAATGTTGGTAAGGATGTTCTCCCGCCCAATCAGGGCTGTTGGGAGGACCCCTAAGGTAGGGATGTCAATTAGGCAATGTTTTCCTAGAAGTTTCTGCCTAACTGTAGGAGCCAGGCACAGTGGCTCACGCCTATAATCCCCTAACTTTGGGAGCCCAAGGTGGGCAGATCACTTGAGGCCAGGAGTTTGAGACCAGCCTGGCCAACATGGCCCAAAATACAAAAAATTAGGCTGGCATGGTGGCACGTTTGTAATCCCAGCTACTCGGGAGGTTGAGGCAGGAGAATCATTTGAACCCAGGGGGAGAAGGTTGCAATGAGCTGAGATCATGCCACTGCCCTCCAACTTGGGCGACAGATCCAGACTCCATCTCAAAAAAAAAAAAAAAGAGAGAGAGAGAGAGAAAAGAAGGAGTTTCTGCCTAACTCTAGGAAGAATGCCTTATGGCAGTCAACAAACCTTACGGTAGTTAACAAGGTGGGAGTGTGTGACCAAACCCTTCTCCCTGCTGTGGCCACTTAATTTTCCCTTGAGAGGCTCATGGTAGCCACAGAGAGTCCACCTCACCTGCCAGCTGGAGTATGTGCTGACATGTCTTTCTTGCCACCATTATTCCTCCCCCAAAGCTCTCTGGGAAGATGGCTACCGACCAGCTATCAGGAAGGGTAAGTGGCGGTTGCCCGAGACCATGGGAAGAAGGCTCAGATACTGAGAGTGCACTGGGAGTGCTCTTGTGGGGAGCTGTGCACAAAGCTCTGCCCAGCTCAGAAGGGCAGTCTCCAACCCCTTTCCTGGAGGACTGTGACTCCCATTTGAGAAAAACTGAAATATGTGATGCCATTCCTCTATTTCCATCAAATATCACAATTATTACATAAACTTAAAGCTTAAATGACTGCCCATGCATTAGAATATGCCAAACAGTCTGCATTATCTATATTTGCAATGTGAAATAAAAATGCAGGAGGCCACTATCTCAGACTAAACTCCTGCCTTAGGCCGCAGTAGACCAGACTACATCAAAATGGAGTCACCCTGGCTAAAGTTCCATGTCATCTAACTCAAACTAAGTTGTTAACTGACCTTCCTGACCTTCTGAGAAAGCAAGATTGACAGCAAGAGAAAGAGAGAGAGAGAGAGAGAGAATTTCCCAAACAGGCCAGTTTACAGCTTCAATCAGCATGATTATGCGGTTTCCTGCTTTATCCTTACACAAAAAAGGAAGCTTGAAGTAGCCTGATGTTAACTAATCAGTTACTTTTCTATTCTTCTGTCTCCCTGTCCCTGCCTTCTAGAAAAATAACTTTGAAAGGACTAATATATTCTTTTATTCGTTGTTCTTTGCTTCTGCTTTCTTCAGCTCTCCTCTGTCAGTAAAGCCAATCTCTGCTCAGCTCATCAGAACTCATTCTATTTTATGGGATGAAGTACTGCCTGATTGTAGAATTGTAATGAAGCCAATTGAAATCTTCAAATTTGTTGTAATTTTATCCTTTGACAGCAACATATAGAATAATACTTATATACCTAAATTTTAAAAGCGTCATGCCTGACTTTGAACACTAGTAGATAGTATCCAAAGTTTTCTATACAGAGAAATAACCTCTCAATGTTCCTATGTAACCCATTTTGTTACTTGGTTTAAAAAAAATGCTTCTCTTATTAGTCCTAGCTCACTGTGAACAGGCCATCTGATAAGACACCATTTTTAGCTGTCGGCATTTCTTAAGACCTTTGCTTTATCTTCCTTCCATTGTTCCCTTCTTTCTTTTGTGTCTTCTGCCCAGGGTTTATGGCAGGGAACGCCACCCAGACAAATGAGCAGGGGATCTGCAATCTTCTTCCAGAACCTACTGATTTCTACCTGCTCACCACCTCGAACTCCTAGGCTCAAAGCTATCCTCCTGCCTTAGCCTCCTGAGTAGCTGGGACTACAGGTGTGCAGCAACATTCCTGGGTAATTGAAAAAAAAAAAGACTTTTAGAGATAGGGTCTCATTATGTTGCCCAGGCTGGTCTCAAACTGCTGGCTCAAGTGATCCTCCCACCTCAGAGTCTAGAGTAGCTGGGATTACAGGCACAAGCCACCACACCTGGCCAACCCTGCACTTTTACGTTATGAAGGTGGCTTCTTTCCTCATGAACCAACGTCTGCTAGCTTCCGACTTTCTTCTGCAGCTTCTGCACCTCTCTCGGCCTTCATAGAACTGAAGAGTTGGGGCATTGCTCTGGATTAGGTCTTGGCTTAAGGGAATGTTGTGGCTGGTTTGATCCTCTATGCAGACCACTTAAACTTTCTCCATATCAGCAATACAGCTGTTATACTTTCTTATTTGTGTGTGTTCACTGGAGGAGCACTTTTCACTTCCTTCAAGAATCTTTTCTTAAAAAAAAAAAAAAGGCATGGAAAAAAAGTAGAAAGTGGATCAGCAGGTGCTGATGTAGAAGCTGAAGTAAGTTATCCAGAAGATCTAGCTAAGATAATGTGTGAAAGTGGTTACACTAAACAACAGATTTTCATGTAGATGAAACAACCTCCTGATTTTTAAATTTGTTAAGGTGTTTTTTATGGCCTAGAATGTGGTCGAGGCCATAAAAAAAAAAACCCTTAACAAATTTAAAAATTAGAAATTATATAATGTCTGTTCTCAGACCACAGTGATAATCAAACTAGAAATCAATAAAATATAGCTAGAAAAATCTTAAAATACTTAGAGCACAAATAACATACTTCTTAAAACCACCTGAATTAAAAAAGAAATCTCAAGATTAGCTCTAAAATATTTGGTTTGTTGGTTTGTTTATTTATTTATTTATTTATTTATTTGGACATGGTCTCACTCTGCCACCCAGGCTGGAGCACAGTGGTGTGATCTTAGCTCACTGCAGCCTCCACATCCTGGGTTCAAGTGATTCTTGTGCCTCAGCCTCCCAAGTAGCTGAGACTACAAGTGCATGCCACCACAGCTGGCTAATTTTTTTGTATTTTTAGTAGATACGTGGTTTCCCCATGTTGGCCAGGCTGGTCTCAAACTCCTGACCTCAAGTGACCCGCCCACCTAGGCCTCCCGAAGTGCTAGGATTACAGGCATGAGCCACCATGCCTAACCTAAAATATTTGAACTAAATTAAAATAAAAATGCAACTTTTCAAAATGTGTGGGATGCAGCAAGAGTAGTGTTTAGTAGGAAATATTATAGCATTGAACACATACATTAAAAAAGAATATCTGACATCAATAATATAAGCTGCCACCACAGGAAACAAGAAAAAGAAGAGCAAATTAAATCTAAATCAAGCACAAGGAAAAATAATAATACAATTAAAGCAGAAATCAATGAAATTGAAAACAGGAAATCAACAGAGAAAATTAACAAAACCGGCCGGGTGCAGTGGCTCATGCCTGTAATCCCAGCACTTTAGGAGGCCGAGGCGGTCAGATCATGAGGTCAGGAGTTCAAGACCAGCCTGGCCAATATGGTGAAACCCCATCTCTACTAATAACACAAAAATTAGCCTGGCGTGGTGGTGTGTGCCTAAAGTCCCAGCTACTCAGGAGGCTGAGGCAGAAGAATAGCTTGAACCTAGGAGGTAGAGGCTGCAGTTAGCTGAGATCACGCCACTGCACTCCAGCCTGGGCTACAGAGCAAGACTCTGTCTCAGAAAAGAAAAGAAAAGAAAAGAAAAGAAAAGAAAAGAAAAGAAAAGAAGGAAGGAAAGAAAGAAAGAAAGAAAGAGAAAGAAAATTAACAAAACCAAAAGCTGTTTCTTTGAAAAGATCAGTAAAATTGATAAGGCTTTGCCCAGTCTAATTTAAAAAAAATAGAGAAGATACAAATTACTAATATCAGAAATGAAATAGGAGACATCATTATAGACTCCATGGACATTAAAAGGATAAAAAGAGAACATTATGAATAGCTTTATGCCCACAAGTTTGGTAACCTAGATGAATAAACCAATTCCTAAAAGACAATTTGTCAAAATTCACACAAGAAGAAATAGGCAATCTGGATAAGCCAATAACTACTAAAGAAATTAAATAAATAATTAACAATCTTCTAAAATAGGCAGTAGTAGGCCCAGATAGGCTCACTGATGAATTCTACCAAACATTTAAGGTATTGAAGGAAGAATGTATATCAGTTCTCCACAATGTCTTTCAGAATAGAAAAGCACAAGCAGTACTTCCTAACTCATTCTGTGAGGCCAGAACTACCCCAGTAAGAAAACCAGCCAAAGACATTGTAAGAAAAGAAAACTACAGACTAATATCTCTCATGGACATAATGCAGAAATCCTCAACAAATTATCAGTAAATTGAGTCCAACAATGCATTAAAAAAATTATACATCATGACCAAATGGGATTTATTTCAAGTAGGCAAGGTCGGCTCAACATTTCAAAATTAATGTAATCCATCAAATCACGTTGGCTAAAAAGATGAATCATATGGTTGTTCTATCAGTAATATATTGTTAAATTAATAAATACATATACATATGTATTTCATACTTTATATTAATTGATGCAGAAAAAGCATTTGAAAAAAATCCAACATCCACTCATGATTAAAACTCTAAGCAAACGAGGAATAGAGGGGAACTTTCTCCACCTGATTAGGAGCATTTACAAAAAACCTATGGCCAATCTCATGCTCAATGATGAGAAACTAGAGCTTTCCTGCTAAAATCAGAAGGCAAGAATGTCTCGTCTCATCATTCCTTTTCAACACCGTACAAAGAAAATAAAAGGTATTCTGCTTGTAAAGGAAGAAATAAAACTACCTTTGTTCACAGATGACATGATTATCTATGTAGAAAATCCAAAATAATTTAAAAAACTAAACACTCATAGCAAGGTTGCAGGATACAAGGTTATTATACAAGTCAATTTCTTGCCTACGAAGTGGAAATTGAAATTAAAATACAATAAAATAGTAGAATTTGAAATTTAAAACACAATATCATTTACATTAGCACCCACAAAAATGAAACATATACTGAAATACTTAGGTATAAATCTAAATATGTTCAAGATCTATATGAGAAAACTTACAAAATGCTAATGAAAAAATCAAAGAACAACTAAATAAATGGAGAAATATTTCATATTCATGGATAAGAAGGCACCATATCCTCAAAATGTCAGCTTTTTCCCAACTTGATCTACAGATTCAATATAATACCAATCAATATCCCAGCAAGTTATTTTGTGGATATTGACAAATTAATTCTAAAGTTTATATGGAAAAGCAAAAGACCCAGAATAGCCAACACAAAATTGAAAGAGTAGAACAAATTCAGAGGACTGACATTACCTGACTTTAGGACTTTCTGTAAAATAATCAAGACAATATCAAGACAGTATGGTGTTGGCAAAAAAACAGACAAATAAATTAATTGAAAAGAATAAAGATCCCAGAAATATGCTTACACAAAGAGAGTTAGCTGATCTTTGACAAAGGAGTAAAGGCCATACAGTGGAAAAATCATAGTCTTTTCAACTAATGGTACTGAAATAACTGGACATCCAAGTGCAAAAAATAAATCTAGACACAGACCGTATACTCTTCACAACAATTAACTCAAAATGGGTCACTGACATAAATGTAAAATTTAAAACTATAAAACTTCTGAAGATAACAGAGGGGAAAATATACATGGTCTTTGAATATGGCAATAACTCTTTGGATACAACACCAAAGGTATGTTCTATGAAAGAAATAATTAATGATCCAAACTTCATTAAAATTAAAACCTTCTGTTCTGTGAAAGACACTGTCAAAAGAATGAGAAGAAGTGACAGACTAAGAAAAAATATTTGCAAAAGGCATATATGATTTTTTAAAAAAACATGATCCAAAATATAAGAACTCTTAAAATTCTGACAATAAAAAAACAATCTAACTTAAAAATGGACAAAAGATCTGAACAGACACCTCACCAAAGCTGTATAGAGGGAAAATAAGCATATGAAAAGATGCTCAACATCTTATACCATTAGGGAATTGCAAATTAAAATAACAAGATACGCTACACAAATGGTGAAAATCCAAACCACTGACAACGACAAATACAGGTGAGGACGTGGGATAACAACTCTCATTCATTGCTGGTGGCAATGCAAAATGGTACGGCCACTTCAGAACACAGTTGGGCAGCTGCTTACTGCGAAATATACTCAACACATGATGGAGCAATTGTGCTCCTTGGCATTTTTCCAAATGAGTTCAAAACTTGTGTCTGCACAAAAACCTGCACACAAAATACCACGAGATTCAGCAATTTCACTTGTGGGTAAATACAGCCAAAGGATTGAAAGCAGAGTCTCTTGTCAAGGAAAAAGTTATGCAAAAAAGAAAAAAAGAAAGAAAGAAGAAGAAAAAGAAATACGTGTGCACTCTCGTGTTCATAGCAACATTATTCACAATAGCTAAAATGTGGAAGTAACACAAGTGTCTGTTGATGTATTAACAGATAAGCAAAAAGTGTTTATGGACAAAAAAACATACAATGAAATATTATTCAGCCTTTAAAAGGCAGGACATTTTGATACATGCTACAACATGAAAATCCTTGAGGACATTTTGCTAAGGGAAATAAGCCAATCACAAAACAGCAAATACTGTATGATTCCACTTATATGAGGTACTTACAGTAGTCAAAATCACAGAGACAGAAATGATGGTAGTTGCCAGGAGCTGGAAGGAGTAGGGAATAGGGAGTCGGTGTTTAATAGATACAGAGTTTCAGTTTTACAAAATGAAAAGAGTTCTGGAGACTGATGGCAGTGATCATTGCACAAGAAGAATGTACCTAATACCACTGAACTGTATACTTAAAAATGGTTAAAATGGTAAATTTTATGTTATGTGTATGTTACCACAATAAAAAAAATTTTAGCCTGGACATAGATATTTATAGCAGCTTTATTCATCATTTCCTTGGGAGGCAACCAACATGTCTTTCAGCCAGTGAATGGATGGATACATAAGCTGTGGTCCATCCAGACAATGGAATATTATTCAGTACCAAAAAGAAATGAGCTATCAAGCCAAGAAAAGACATGGAGAAATCTTAAACATAATATATATTATTAAGTGAAAGAAGCCAGTCTGAAAAGGCTACATATTCCAAACTATATGACATTCTGGGAAAAGCAAAACTATGGATACAGTAAAAAATAAAATAGAATAGAATAAAAAAATCATTGGGTTCCAGGGATTAAGGGGGAAGAATTAATAGGTAAAGCACAGAGGATCTTGAAGCCAAGGAAATTACTGTGTATGATACTGTAATAGTGGATATATGTCATTACACACTTATCAAAAACCATCCTCAGCCGAAGTATAGTTTAATGCCAGGAGTTCAAGGCCAGCCTGGGCAACACAAGAAGACCCTATCTCTACAAAACATTTTTTAAACATTATCCAGTCATGGTGGTGTGTGCCTGCAGTCCTATCTACTCTCAGGAAGCTGAAAGAGGAAGAGGAAGAGCTCTTGATCCCGGGAGTTTGAGGTTACAGGGAGCTATGATCACACCACTGCACTCCAGCCTGGGCGACAAAGACCCTGTCTAAAAATAAAAATAAAATAAAAAAAAACATAAAATGTACAACAAGAGTGGATCCAAATGTAAACTATGGACTTTGGGTGATGATGTGCCAATGCAGGTTCATCAGTTGGGATAAATGTACCACTCTGGTGGAGAATGTTGATAATGGGGAGGCTGTGCAGGTGTGGGTCAGGTATTCAGGTATATGAGAAATCTCTATGCCTTCCTCTCAATTTTGCTCTAAAATTAAAACATAAATGAAAAATAAAGTAAATGCTGTATCTGGAAAGTTAACAAATATTTTGTCCTGGTTCTCCTGAGTCTGTGTGTACCAATTCACTACATTGCCCACTTATTCCTGCTTGAAGCTCTCCTGCCTTGGTTTTTCATAACAGACTACTCTAATCCTCTACCTCACTCTTTCTGGATGCGTTCTTTGTCTTTATTCCTTGGTGCGTCTTTGTTTTGAGGCTTGCTGTAGGCACACCCTTCAAATGTTCCTAGCCATGTCTCTCTCCACACCACCCCCCTCAGGGAACACATCAGCTCTCAATTTCTGGTTACAATGTCTGCTGTGTAGACGACTCCCAAGTCCACCACTCAGCTCTGAACTGTCACCAGAACCCACCACCTAATGCCTGCCAGATGTTCCTCATGGAATACCTCCTGCCATCCTGAACTTGCCACATCTCAAGTTCATTGCTTTATTTTCAAAGCCAGCATCTATTCCTGCCAAGAAACACATTTCCCTTTCTGTCTTCTAGGCTTAACAGCCATCTTTGAGTCCTCTTTCTTTCCTGATCTTCATATGCCATCAGCCACCAAGTTCTGTGGACTCTTCCATCTGTTTCTTAATTTGCAACCCAACGGTCACCACTAGAAGACAGGCCCTCTCTGCCTTCTGTCAGGCATTTTGCAGGCACCTCCCAATTTCTAGTCCCTCCTCCCTTCATCCATGCTTTAATCTGCAACCAGAGCTGTCTTCTGAGGTCTCTTTTTGTGCAATTTCCCTTTGCATCTGGAAGCCTATTTTGGACTCCTCTGTTGAGCTGAATTGCCCACAGTGGTCTCTTCCCACCACAGAATCCCTCAGAATCCGTCACTTAGACCTCTCATTTGGCATCTACCACATCCTGCCTTGTATTAGCAGTTATCTTCTTACCTGTGTCTGCACTCCCTTAACTAGATTTTAATAGCAGAATGAGTGTTTGTGGGCTGAAAATGCCCACAAATACAGTAAGCCCCAACCAGAAACACCCTGGGGGCCCGGGAAGCTCTCTTTTGCTTCCCAGTGACTGTAAATAACTGTTCACAGAGCACTCTCAAACGCATTCACGAGGAGGAATCAAATGTGAAGTCACAGAAGACTCATCCGTCCAGAGGAGGCCATTGGCCATATCAGCTATTGTTTCTGTCATCAATTGCTGCTCATTTATTTCTTCACGTCCCACATAGCAGCCCTGTTTTGATTTCTTAACCCATTTCCCTCCCCACACCCTGATGTCTGTTCCATCCTAGCACAGCTAACGAGTGCATGCCTCACAGCCTGAATCTGTTTTTTTTTTTTTTTTTTTTTGCTCAGACTCTGTGTCCTGTTGCTGTGCCATTCCTGCCATCAGCCTCATGTTCATGTTATTCTGTTCCATTGATATCCATCTTCCTCACCCCTAAACATCTGTGCTATAGATTGTGAACTTTTACTACCTTTCAAAATAAACAGATGGGCACCTTCAAGCAAAAAGCTGTCCACTCATTGTTCTAAAGAAAGACTTTCTTTCTCTGGGCAGATGACTTCAGCATATAGAGGAAATATTTCTAACGTAAATTCCAATTTAAAGAGCTTGTCTCCCAAGCACTTATCCCTCTCACCAAAGTGCTGGTCTCCTGAACAGCTTTCACTTTGTGAGCCTGGATATCTGTATGTATGTCCTCATCATCTCAACTGATAAATGCTTGTTCTCTGAGAACAGATCGAGGCGAGAAATCACATCTTCATCTCACTGCACATTCCAGTTATCAAGCTCCGCTCCTCCCCAGATTAGGAAGCCATGCAGAATGCAGACATCACATTCCATCACAGAGCAGCCCAGGAGACCTCCCCTTCCTGCCCTCTCCTGGGTTCAGCTATAACATGGGCCATTCCTACACTTGAGTGGAGTTGGTCCATCTTTGTTGGGCAGGGAAATCCCTAGTAGAATTTCACATCTGGTTGGGCTGCTAGCAATACTCAATTTCATACACTTCAATTTTAGACACCTGGAAACCCGGAAGTCATGTGATCTTCTCTCACAGAAAGAAGGAAAATATGCACACGTGTTGTGCTGGGCCTGCTCGGAGTTTCAGCAGCAGCACCAGTAAGGCAGGAAGCATAGGGCACCCTGTATGGGATGTGAGCAGCAATCCCATGTCAGCCTTCTTGGCCCAGCAGAATGCTCTGACTCTCTTCAGCAATCTCTCTGCTCTGGGAACCCACAATACAATTTTTGTTTGTTTGTTTGTTTGATATTTGAGAGGGAATCTTGCTCTGCCGCCCAGGCTGGAGTGTAATGGTGCGATCTTGGCTCATTGCAACCTCCGCCTCTCAGGTTCAAGCAATTCTCCTGCTTCAGCTTCCCTAGTAGTAGCTGGGACTACTGGTGTGCACCACCACACCTGGCTAATTTTTATATTTTTAGTAGAGACGGGGTTTCAGCATGTTGGCCAGGCTGGTCTCAAACTCCTGACTGCAAGTGATCCTCCCACTTTGGCCTCCTAAAGTGCTGGGATTACAGGCATGAGCCACCACGCCCGGCCACAATTATTCGTTAAAAGCACTTCTGTCACTCCCCCAGTCCCCATAGCTGTTTGGCCTCCACCCAGACCTGCAGAGCTCTATTAGTTGCACTCTTTTCTGAGCTCCTCTAAATTCATCCTTAACTGGGTATCTCTCATATTCAGATACACAGATGGCATATCTGATCACTTCCAAACAGCAACCGCTTCCAAACATGCATACCAGTAGCTCATTGTCCATGGACTTGCCATGTCATTTCTAAACAGCATAATCAATTGTCTCTTACCTCTGAACTTGCGGCCCTCCTCTTCAGAGCTCCACCTGGTTTCCCCGTGTCCTGCCAGGACAGGCGGGTGTGAACTGCCTGCCACTCCTGCTGCCTCCACTGCCCAGCTTTCCTGGTGGGGCCCTGGTCTGACCCTTCGGCTGTGGGGGCTTCAAAAATTCCAACTCTGTAGTCACGATCACCTACCTATTTAATGTCCACACACACAAACACACATACACATACACACACGCCCTTCAGAATATGGAGTTAGAGGGCCCTCAAGCAGTTATCTGAGTCACCCCCCAGCCTTTGTTTATGCATTCATTCAGTTATTAAACAAACAGTATTTATTCTACATGATACCAAGCTCTGAAGGGTCAAGAAACAATGAAACTAAGCACCTTAATGTGGTAGACACCTGTTGTTTGATTTCGTGGTTTCTTTGTTTTTGTTGTAATATGCAGCCCTGCTTTGCTGACAGTAGCTCCTGGGTTTTCTTTCATGAGCCACTTGTCCCTCATTCATAGGCTGCAGAATTTCAAAGAGGCCTGGCCTTTCCTCATCCCCAGCCCATGGAGAGGGATGGACACAATACCTGGTAGTTCTGACCAATCAGTAGCACAGTGACTGGCCTAGGACGGTACTTCTCAAATATTTTAGTCTCAGGACCCCTTTACACACTAAAAAAAAACATTGTGGGCTCCAAGAGTTTTGACTATATTTATAAATATTTACCATATTTGAAAGTTAAACTGAGGAAAGTTCTAAGTATTTCTTTATTGTGCTAACCCAATAGTCACATAAACGAGGTAGCCAAAGGGAAGGGAAGGAGGCCAGGCACAGCCCCAGCAGCATGGCCTCCCACTCACAAGTCTGATCTGGCTACTGCCCATGCTGAAGGAGACCCTGCCCACAACACAAATCAATGCCAGGCTCCAATATGGCAACTTCCCTCAAGGAAACCAACCAGCCCCTTGGTGGTAAAATGACCATTCAGGGCCCCTTTTATGTTGGAAGTGGTGGCAATTCATTTCAGCAGAGCTGATGACATTCTGATATGGGCTTGCCTTTCTTGTTTGCAGGGCCTTAGCCAGCACTACTACCTGAAGGCTCCAGAGTGTTTGATCCACGTTCTCACATCCCACATAACATTGCACCCACATGGCAACAGGAGCCTTACTTGACAGCATAGAAGATGAGGCAGCAGCCATACGACCATAAGACCCACTGGTATCTCACGTCCCAGCCCACCCTGAAGCTGCTGGTCTAACAGATGGACATAAATATCTGCTGAAGGCACAGCTGAGAAGCCAATGAGGATGTGATGCCCTGCATGGACGGGATGCACCCTGCAACACACAGTTTGCATGCTAAGCCAATGCATGGCATATGGCACATGGGTCCAGGAAACAACAGGTGGGACCAGGAATGGCCCAACTTATCACCTTGCAAAAAACTTTTGCCTCTGGTCCCTTCACCTCTGAGCTCCATAGGTTAACAGTTTCTGGTTCTTAAAGGGGGTCACAACTACTGATGGACACAGCAAGAAGCCCACTGAACTTTCAGCTATGGCTGCCACTGGGCACTCTGGGCTCTTTATGCCAAGGGACCAGCAGGCAAGAAGAAGATCTCCATTCTGACAGAGGCAATAGACCTTGATCATCAGGAGGAAGTTGAGTTGCTGTTACAAATAGGAGCAAGAAGAAATACGTTTGGTGCCCAGGTGAACCACTTGGGCCTCCCCAGTCCCGGCCAATTGTACAGTAAACGGAGAAGTGCAACACCCACGGCCTTAGAAGTGAATGCAAACAAGCGCTTGCATAGCTCAGGGATGAGGGCGTGGGTTTCTCCACCAAGTAAGCACAGGCAGAGGGGAATCCAGAATGAGAAACAGAGGCGGGAGATGATGAGGCAGTTGCAGCCTCAAGTCCAACTACAGCAGTGGCAACTATGGCTCACTCCACCAACATTCCTGTTCTAAGTTTTCCCCAGGAGAAAAGGCGCACCAGAGAGCTGAAGGACCTCTTTCCAGGACCCAGGTGAAGGACAAGGCTCCAAGAGAGGCAGAATATGAGCTGTCATGGAGACTATACTGCCTACCAAGAGCCCCTGCCTGAGGATGGAAGGATCCATTCACCTAGATATTAGGAAGGTTGTCTGATAATAGCTCTTAGCTGTCACCATCTTCAAGAATGACTTTGGCTAAAGAGAGCTGCCTCACCCAAGATCACACCCCTTTCCAGGGAAGCCTACATCCAATGACAGATCCACCTGGGGGACAACTCGGAAAGGCCATCCCAGCTTTAGTGCTCCCCATGGGGTGGGCTGAGATCTTGTGACTTCATTGCTGCCCCAATTCTCCCTCTTCCCGATCCTGCTTCCTTGCCTTCGCCCCCAGACGGCCATCCTAAGAATGCTCCCTAATCCATTTCCGGCATACAAATCTCCATCTCAGGATCTGCTTCCCCAGGGGAAACCCAACCTGCAATGGTACCCCCAGACCCAGGTGGGCCAGCTGCAAGCTGAGCCAACCTGCACCGCCCTGCACACCTCAGCCTAGCCCAGAGGACTAAAGGCAGCATTCAGGTGCCTGCGACACTAACTCCAGAAGACTTTAACACCCATTGGGTACCTTCCCTGAAAGATATTCATATGGTAAGTCTAAAAGGGTTGTTAACGAATAAGATGTGAGCACAGAGGACATCGTCAAAGATGATTCAGGAACTTCCAGTGTTGGTGGTGTCATGGGTAAGCAATGCTTTTTAACCAGGATGGTCCAATTAAATGGAGAAGGTGGGAGGTGGGAGAAAAGATGAGCTTGATTTTGGATTTTGGTCCAGCTGAGGCTGAAGTGATGGGGTATATCCAAGTGGAGATATCTACATGGCAACTGGAAATTTTAAAACACCGTGTGGTATTTTGCCTCCAGTCCCTGCACTTCTGAGCTCTGTAGGGTAACAGGTTCTGACTCTCAAAGGAGAAACTTCTACTGCTGCACACAGCAAGAGTCCCACTGAACTTTCACTGACAGCTGCCACCCAGGCACTTTGGGCTCCTTATCCCTAGAGACCAGCAGGCAAGAGGAGGATCATCATCGTGGTAAGGACTGAGGATTAGGATCTGAAGGACTTTTGAATGTAGGGAATGGTGGAAATCATAGTCCTGGACAAAAAAACCCAAGAGAACTGCAAGAGAGCTGATAGTCCATTTGTCTTCCCAAACCCCCTGGATGAGGAGCTGGCGATGCTCTTCTCTTGCCAGCAGTTTCTAACGTGTCACAACCTTCAGCTTCTGGAAGTGCTTCATTCTTTAGAGCCCAAATCCCTCATAAGCTAGTGAACTTGTTTCTTCTCTCGTTCTAAGTTACATAAAACGCTTTTCATTCTTTATGATATTAAACTCCCTCAACCTTTCAGGATAAAATAATATCCTATCCCTTCATTTTTTTCCTCAGCAAGAAGAAAATTTTATTTTAACAAACAGACCTACATAAGTTAAAAATTAATCACAGGAGACTACTTCAGAATTCCAGGAACCCATGAAGCGCAACAGACCACATGCCCAACCTGGATGACCTTAGTTTTTTTGGTTTGGGGGTTTTGTTGTTGTTGTTGTTGTTGTTTTCTAGTTGATGCTCTAGTCAACAACCAGCACAGATGAGGAGATTTTCCCAGGCCCATACTTAGCAGAATGCTTGCATGGTTTTATTTCAAACTTGAAAAAGAGAGAATATTATGTGATCTCTTAAAAACAAAAGTCAAGCTTCTTCAGTAGAAAGCTGGTCTGGCCCTCTTTGTAAGAACCATGCACTGCATCTGGATGGAGCTGAAGCAACGCAAGGGTAGTGGTTTATGTGTCACCATAGTGGAGCCCAAATGCTGAACTCGAGGCTGGATTCAAACCCCAGAGCTGACCCTAAGTGTGTGACCTGAGTTCGCCTGCTTGGTGCGTGTTGCTCACCTTTAAAATGAAAGGATTAAGCTAAATCACCACAGTGGTCTCTTGAAGTCAGTAATTCTAGGCTGTGATGTGTTTCCTTAAGGTTTCATATTTCCATGTAAGCTTCCTAAGCCAATCATAAATCCTTCAAGGCAGACACATGGAAGTGATTTCCCCCTTTTCCCCTCACATAGCACAGAACACATTTGTCAATGACGGTGGTCCTCAAACTTAGCTGGATTTAAAAATCACCTGCAGTGATTTGAGATGGGTTACAGCTGTTGATTTCCAGATCACTTGCCCAGGTATGTGGATTTGGTCTAGAATAATCCCAAGAATGTGCATGTGTAACATATTTCCCAGGTGATTTGCATGCAAGTTGGTCCACCAATCGTATTTGAGAAATGTTATCGTGTACAGTGAGTACAAAATACAAGTAGAATGACTAACAAAGATTCTGATACCCCTCATTCTTCCCATTATAGGCCCGGCTTATTTTCTGAATGAGGTTCTTCAATATTGCCACCTTTTAAAGCTTTAGAAAGCATTTCCTTATAATGAATTGTTGATGGTGCTAATTATTTGAATGGGTAGATGATTTTTATTTACTCTAATTTGTTCTTGCTTTTCTTATGCTATCAAGGAAGTGAACGTTCAACAGCTAAGTAATATAATTTTTATTTTTCATTATCTAAAACATACTAAGTCAGAGAAGCACATTTTAAAGGACAGCTAATATGTGTTCACTTATTTTAAGTAATGCTTCAGCCAAAGAAAAATGCAATGAAATAAAATTATTTTATTTATTGGGTGTTTTCAAAGTTAAGTGATGAAAACGGTTCCCTGTTGCCTTAAGGTGACTGGTTTTTTATTTCTTTGTCTTGGGTTCTTTTGTTGTTTGTTTGAAAACTCAAATTTGGAAGTACTGTCTCAATGCAAAATTTTCTAGAGCCCAATTTGCTTATTTATTATTATTATTTATTTGTTTATTGAGACTGTCGCCTGGGCTGGAGTGCAATGGCACAATTTCGGCTCACTGCAACCTCTGCCACCTGGGTTCAAGCGATTCTCCTGCCTCAGCCTCTCGAGTAACTGGGATTACAGGCGCCCACAACCACATCCAGCGTGTGTGTGTGTGTGTGTGTGTGTGTGTGTGTGTGTGTTTAGTAAAGACAGGGTTTCGCCTTGTTGGGTAGGCTGGTCTCAAACTCCTGACCTCGGGTGATCTGCCCACCCTGGCCTCCCAAAGTGCTGGGATTACAGGCCTGAGCCACCGGGCCTGGTCAATTTGCTTGTTTTTTAAAGTCTAGCTCCTCACAGCCATGGCTGCTATGCCAGCGCTGAGGAACCCCTGTTCGTGGATAAATCGCTCCCAAAAGACTGAGGAGGAACTGGATGAGGGGCTAGAAGCCACGAGGAGCCAGAGGAGATCCTGTCGGAGAGGCTATGGGGCCTGAAAATGTTCCAGAGTGGGGCCAGTCCGAGGTCAGAGCCACTTCCATCTCTCCCCTCTTTGTGGCACAAAAAATGTACAGGTTTTCCAGGGCAGTCTTGTGGATTGGAATTGCTTTCTTCATGAGATTCTGATTCTTGGTGTCATCTCTGAGACTGAGAAGTTGCAAATGGGGCAACCGCAGCAGCTGCAGCAGCGGAGGAATGCCAGGCGCCCGCCTTCACTTCCTGGAAAGATCTAGATGGTGACTGGTATATTTAAGCTGTCTCGCTGGGAGAAGTTTTAAATGCAAGAGTGTTTGAATTCCTGATTATTTTGATTTTTTTTTAACTTAGGTACCTTGATTTGTGAGACTGTGTGAGAAAATTCTCCTCATATTGTCTCACAAAGAGACTTCAGCTTGCCACTGTGCTCTCCACGCTCTCCTGACATACTTCTGTCCTCACTCTGATGCCAGAGTACAGTCATGTAGTGGTTATTCCTAGCCACGCCCACCCCTTTTAATCAATTGCTCCTACCTGGAAGATTCCCTCACCATCTGATCGTGAGGTAGCAACTGATGCTAGTGGAAGGGTGGTACCACTGATCATTAACAAGTGCTTTAAAAAAAGAGAGAGAAAAGAGCATGCATACACTATGAAACACACAAAATGCATTACAATCATAGTGTGAAGCAGCCACTGTGAGTCCTTATGTATGTTGGACCAGAAGGAGGCCAGCTGCATGCAGCTTTAGTCACAGGATGAGGGCTGTGAAGGACAGGAACAGGAGCTCGTTCCTCTGCACATTTTGTCTACTAGACCTGTGTGTGTAAACTAATAATAACTATAATAAAGCCCGTGATCACTTTTTGCACTTAAACATTAAAAATGACCTCCAACTGACAGTGAAAATAAACAATAAATACATAAATAAATAAGGTATAGCTGGTAAAGCAGTGTTCAGATTTTCTCAGCATTAGAATGTTCTACACGTAAAGGCAGTAGTCATCATGGGAGACAGGACGGAGGGTTGAGGCACTGCCTGGATAAAGCATATTCCAGAGCACGTGGCATGAACTAAGCCTGGGCCACCTTGGGAGCTTCAGCTGGGTGCTTGCTTCCATTCATTCTCCACTTGGGGCCAGAGAAGCCAGACTTTGGGGACTCAGGGGGAAAAGGTGGGAAGGGAGTGAGGGATCAAAGACTACAAATTGGGTGAAGTGTATACTGCTTGGGTAATGATGGGTGCACCAAAATCTCACAAATCACCACTAAAGAACTTGCTCATGTAACTAAACACCACCTGTTCCCCAATAACCTATGGAAATAACAAATTTTTAAAAAAGAAAAAAAAACCACTAATCTGCTTACACCCCTGTTCTGGGCCAAATTGTGTCCCTGCCCCCCAGTAAAAAAAAATGTATATGTTGTAGTCTAGTACCTCAGAGTATGAGTGTATTTAAAAATAAGGCCTAGAGAGAGGTGGTTAAGTTAAAATAAGGGCATAGGGTGGGCCTTAATCCAATCTGATAGGTGTCTTATATGAAAAGAAAGAGACACTTGGGTGGGGGGGTGTTGGTGCATGCACAGAGAAACTACATGGAGAAAGTGCCAGGCAGAGAGAAGAGAGCCATCTGCCAGCCAAGGAGCGAGGCCTTGGGAGAGCCCACACTGCTCACACCTTGATCCTGGACTTCCAGCCTCCTGACTTTTAAGCCACCCAGTCTATAGTATTTTATTATGTCAGCCGGAACAGACTAGTTCTCTCTCTCTCTCTTCCTCATATACCTCCTATGCGCACTGCCACTCTTCCTTAGAAACTTCCAGGTCTCCCAGTTCCCTTAGGACAGAGGCCCCAACCCAGACGTCTGCCAGGCCACCATCTCTGTCCTCCAGCCACACCTGTCTTCCCGTGACAGATCCCACACCCCTGAGCACTGTGAATTACCCCTTCCTCCATCCCCCTCACCTAGTCAGTTTCCACCACCCTTGGGTACCAAACACAAACGCCCCTCCTTCAGGAACACCACTGAGGACACCTTCACTGCAGCACACCCTTCTACTGTAAGCTCTCATCAGCCCCGCACATTTCTTTCACACACAGAGTTTTGGGTTTTTTTTATTTTCCATGCATTTATTTATTCCATTCATGTCTGTCTCCCCATGTCATTGTGGTCTCTAAGAGGGCATGGACTTTTCTGTTTCATTCCCTGGCAATATAGTCCTCTGGGCCTCACATAGGGGTTGGCAGAGAGCGGGCACTCAACCAGTAATTGTTGAATCAATAGATGACTGCAATTTACACCCACTGCTGAGAATATGGGGAAATGGATGGGCCAGAAGGTACAAAGAAAAGGGGAACTAATGCAACTCTATGTGAAGGAGGGAGATTAGTCAGTGGCCTGAAAGCCAACCCTAGAAACATCCCTGTTTGCAACATGATTTTCAGTTGCCAGAACTAGCAAATACTGACTCTGCTTTGTCTCCTGGTACAAAGACAAAGCACTCCACCCTGAGCTGGGTGATGGACGCACTCTACCCTGAGCTGAGTGATGGGAGCACTCCACCCTGAGCTGGGTGATGGGAGCCCATGAATTCCCCACGCAAGGCACAGCCTCTGACCTTGACTTTGAAACCATTTCCTATTACCTCTTTCCTGCCCAAAGTCAAGGCTATCCAGTACTCCCCACACTTTGGCATCCTTTGACCATTTACTTGCCTTCCAGCCATTTGTTCTCCCAGCCCTCCCCTTTCTCCTTAGGAAGCAAGTTTTCTCTTCACCTTGTCATTATGCTCAAACCCAGCAGAACATCACAATCATGTGGAGGCATTTTTCATAACAACGTTCCTGGGTCCAGTCTCCAAAGATTCTGAAGTTCACCCAGCAAAGAAAATGTAGTCTGTTGCCATCTGCTCTGAAGTGATGAGCTATACTCTCTTGGACTGGCTTAGTGTTACGGTGAATTGATTTGTGTGGTTAACTAGTTTAATTGTTTCCCCCTGGGGATGATATCAAATTTGATAAACACAATGTGAGGTTCTAATTGTATGATAATAACAAACATTAGTATTGTAGTTTACAGCTGACAGCATGCCTTCTCGACCTTCTTCTTATTTGATTCTCCCAATCCGTGAAGGCAAGGAAGGGCACAACCAGGATCCCTCCTTATGGTCAAGCTTGATGAATTCCTTGCCCAGGCTACACATTGGAAATGGCAGTAGGGCCAAGGTCAAACTTCTAAGTACATGGAGCAGAAATGTGTCACCACCGAGCACCCACACCTTTTGTCTCTGCCATTAAACCAACTACCTAATGCTTTCTGAATACCAAGTTAAAGCTATGGATGCTAAATCAACGTGGGCTAATTGACATGCATTTAATAATTCTTTCTTGAATGTCTACCGTGTGCCGGGCACTCTTCTAGAAACTGGAGACGTAGAATAAAGCAACAGATTAGGCCTCTACCCTGTACACAGCGTGTGCTTTCTGAGAGCCAGGGCCCCTTTCTGGATGCCCAAGTCATGGCAGTCATGAAATGGATGCTATAAACATCTCTTTCAAAAAGCGTTTCTTGAAATAGGTTGCCCTGAGTCTAATAGACAAAAAATACTCATTTCCACTTAAGCCAAATAACCAGAAGCATTTTTAAAGCATAGTTTTACAACTCTCGTGTAACTCTACAGGAAAAGAGATATAAGACCAAAAGACTCAGCAGGATTTATTTTGTTAAATTTCGAGACCACTTGCTACCAGTGTACCTTGTCAGCCCCTTCACCTCTCCCAGCCTCCGTTACCTACCTAAAGTTAGAATTACAATAGCATCCACCTCATCATGTTATTGGAAAGAACAAAAGAGTTAATGTCTCCAAAACACCCAAGACAATGTCTGGCACATCGCAAGCCAACATCTGAAACCCTTATTACTTTCATGCAAGCCATGTGCAGAAGGCATTTCTCTCTACCTATTAATGTTGGATTTCATTCTATCTTCTGCTCATCATGTACTCTGAGGTTGCGTTTCTGCCTTTCCTGAGTCTCACAATCACTTCCAATTTAATATCCACCATGAATTTAATTAAAGTTCTGTTAGCATCTACCTCTTCTAGACCATTAATGAGGCTGTTAGATAAAATGCAATAAAGATCCCTGGAGCAGCCCAGCAGACATTGCTATTAATCATTGTTTACCTCTCTTCAGTTCATGTTCATACTTCATGGCCATTTCTATCAACTTCCCCACTTTGAAAATAAAAGTAATAATAGTTACTTCAAAGAATTGTGGCAAGGATTCCAAGAGGTTCTATACCGTGGTGTCAAGCATCACTTCAAACCTCACTGCTGCTGGGGAAAAAGAATAGGTTACATCAGCAGGGAGTTTTCCAGAGAAGAGAGTGATCTCCAATGCTGAGATTCAGTGAGTCTGCCAATTTTTGCTACCTTTGATGGTCTGAGTTTAAACAACACTCTAATCACAAAAAATATCTTAAAAAGAGGAAGGACCTGTGGGGTCCTCTAACCCAATTTCTGATTCTCATCAGTAAGCCCCTAAAGCCTTTCTACTCAAAATATGATTTCTGGACCAGAAGTCTGTTAGGAAAACAGAATCTTGAGCTTCTCCTCACCTAAGGATCTGCTTTTTGGCATGATTTATATGTTCATTAAAGTTTAAGAATCGTTGCCCTGCTTAATACCCTTTAAGGGTGATCTGAGACCCAATAGCTTAACAAAGCCATGGGGTGTGTGTGTGTGTGTGTGTGTCTGTGCGTGTAGGGGATGTTGCCGAGGCATTAGAACATTCAAATATAATAATATCCTGGCTAGGCGCGGTGGCTCACACCTGTAATCCCAACACTTTGGGAGGCTGAGGCAGGCAGATCATGAGGTCAGGAGATCAAGACCATCCTGGCTAACACGGTAAAACTCCATCTCTACTAAAAATACAAAAAATTAGCTGGGCATGGTGGCAAGCACCTGCAGTCCCAGCTACCCTGGAGGCTAAGGCAGAGGATCACTTGAACCTGGGAGGCGGAGGTTGCAGTGAATCGAGATCACGCCACTGCACTCCAGCCTGGGCAACAGAGTGAGACTCCATCTCAAAATAGTAATAATAATAATATCCTGAAACTTTTTTTTCCAAAAGCAATAAATCTTAGAAAGAGCTATTCTAAAAGTAAAGAGATAGCTCACATGCTGGTAAGTTACCGCCTTATTCACTCTAACCTTGAACCAATCCTCTTGATTCATTGCCCCACTCCCTGCCCCTTTCTATTCTCTGGGCAACTTGATTTTCTGTTAGTTTTCTAGTTCCTACTTGGAGAATGAGGCACTGCCATGCCAGGAAAGATTGACGTTTATCTCATTGTCAACCCAGTCTCTGAATGGGTGCATGTTTACATGGCAGCCAGGGCCTAAATGGACTGGAGGGGTGCCTGGAAACCATGCACGTAGAGGCTTGTGAAACCGTGAGTCTGAAGTTCAACCAAAACCAGGCAGAGTACTGTCTAGGTTCACTTTTGCTTCCACTTTTTGTACTGCCCTTGGAAAGTTAAAGACTGGCTTGAAGACCCGAAGATGCCACTGCTTTTTAGTGGTTTTACTGGAAGAATATTCAGTAGAGCATGGAATCCTGTCCTCAGTTTCTTTAAGCCTTTTTACAGGCTCATCCCCTGCAAGATGACAACCATAGACCTCTCCTCTCCTGAATCCCTCTAAATTCCATATCGTCTTGGATTTTTAAAAAATCCAGTAATTCAAAATCATTACCAAGTTTCCCAACCAGATTAGAGTCTTCCCAATGAGCACAGACCATGTCATGTATACCTTTGGAAAGACACCAAAGGACATCTAGAGCCATTAAGGAACTGTGGGTCTTAGAGACTTGGGCTTCCTGAGACGTTTTCTCAACTGCGAAATGAAACTAGCAATAGGGTTACCATGAGAATTTTAAAAGCAAAAACAAACAAACAAACAAAGATGAATACACAGAAAGTGCTCAATCGGCTCAATAGACACTATTGATTGCTGGACCACAGAAATCATATGAGCCCGTATCACCACATGCTCATCTCTCCTTCCGCTGGGGAAGCAAGAAGGCAGTAGAATGGCCACTATCATCATGAAACATAAGGTCCTGGTTTCCTAGGCATTTGTCAGTTAATTTCTCTTTGTGCCTCTAACGATTTGTACATCTTTAAGGAGCTCTGAAAACGATCATAGAGAGCTGGTGTAATGAAAAGTGGGAAACGCCTAATGTAACAAAAGCGACATATTTTCATATTCCTCTTCCCTGAAATGGATGAAATTTCCCTCCAAGGTTTAGGTTCCTTCCTGTGTGTGAAGAGCATTTGAACATCACAGGGAGGGAGGGATGAGGGGAGACTAGATGCCCGATGCAAATAGTGAAGTGAATGAAATCAAGATAATTAGATGCTGCTGAAATACCTACATGTCTTCTAAAAACCAAGAGAAAAAGCCAATCAGATGTGGCTGACAGAGTGCATCTTGTTGCCTAGCACTGGTCTGAAGTGACTGTGAGTTGCTAGGCAACCCATCCTCCTGGGCTTGGTGATCCAACAAACACTAGACAGATGCTTTTCCTCTGCTATCCTGCTACCCCTCACAATTTTCTCCTCTGTAAGATTCACACCTGATTAATGTTTCCTCTGGACTTTGTTTTCCATTTGGATTGGGTGCTGCGACGTGCAGGCTTGCCTGTGCTCAAGTGAGCCTGGCTCCCTGAAGAATGCCTTGCGGCAAAAAACAAACGATCCTCTAAAGATTAAACTACATTGAGATTAAAGCCTGAACTGTGGAGTGTAGGGCAGGAATCTGAACCATTTCTTGCAGAAATTATCAAATTACCGTCTGCGTCAAAGGTAGATTGGTCTGGTACTGATTGGAATGCTGTGGACCAAATGTCAAAGTCACTCAAGTTTATTCTTATCACCCTAAATAATTTGAGGGAGAGGGAAAGTGCTTTTCCCTAGCAGGGAGCTTTCTCTAACTGCTCACAGGTTTACCACACTTTCCAGCAGATCTGCTCAGCTCCTATGAAAGAGCCAAGTGTAAATATTAATGACTGATAATAGCTTACCCTTACCCTAGCCTACCCTTTCCAGCAGTATTTACACTGTTGGGATGCAAGGTAGAATTTCAGGAAGGTGGTAGAGAACAAAAATGTTTCTTCCTCCTTTCTTTTTTCATTTCCTTTCTGTGTAACATAAATTGTAACACAAAAGTAGCAATCTATTAATAATATTTAATATTTAGCTCAGCTCATACTAGTTCCTCCTCTCCTGGAACTTCTGATGACAAAAGATGTTAACATATTCAAGCTAATACTGTTGATCATACACTATTAAAAAGAGTGACTTTCTCTAGTTTTGCCAGGTCTCAGATTTATTGGAGCTTTCTGGGTTAATGTGATGGTGATTTTCATTCTGAGCGCGGCATTGCTATTTCTCCCTTCCATTTATTCGGTGTTTATAACCTTTCAAAGTGTTTTCACATCTATTATCTTACTGTTCTATAAACCTCTATGCTACGATGCATGGAAGTTAATTACAATGCTTTAGAAGGAAACTGCAGAGCCTAGTGAAAATGAATTTCACTCCACAGACTCAGGTGTAAAAGACATAGTACTCTATTTAGAGCAGCTTAATTCTGAATTGAGGCCTCATCCCAATGGATTGAAAGAAAATTCAGTATCAGTCACGATAGCCCTAGATGCAAGAGGCTCGGGAAGCACCTGTGAAATGCAGAAAGGGTCCTTTACTTCCAGTCCATAGCGGCTGCTACTGCATTCTCTGATCCCAGCTCATGTGGTCCCTTGAAGCTCGTGCTTTTTCATCCAACAGGTGAGGCACAGAATCTGTGTCATGGAATCCATAGGCCTTGAGCCCCCCTAAGCCATTTCCTCTGAGGCCCATGCCACTCCTTCACCCTCTGATGTGTCCCCTCCTGTCCTAGAGGTATCATCTATCCTTTCCTGACTGTCCCCACGATGCCTTACCTCCATCAATCTTGAGTTATGTCTTCAGTGGCTTAGTTTTTCTTTTATTATTATACTTTAAGTTCTGGGGTACATGTGCAGAATGTGCAGGTTTGTTACATAGGTATACACGCACCATGGTGGTTTGCTGCACCCATCAACTCGTCATCTACATTATATAATTCTCCTAATGCTATCCCTCCTAGCTCCCCACCATCAACAGGCCCTGGTGTGTGATGTTCCCCTCCCTGTGTCCATGTATTCTCATTGTTCAACTCCCACTTATGAGTGAGAACATGCAGTGTTTGGCTTTCTGTTCCTGTATTAGATTGCTGAGAATGATGGTTTCTAGCTTCATCCATGTCCCAGCAAAGGACATGAATGCATCCTTTTTTATGGCTGCATAGTATTCCATGGTATATATGTGTCATATTTTCTTTATCCAGTCTATCTTTTAAGAAAAAATATGTAGATGCAATTATTTTCAACTGGTTCTTCTTTTTAGTCCTGCAAGGAGAAATAATAAAAGGTACAACTATCTGTTTGAAACTGTGGGGTGGTAGAGAGGGAAACAGAACATAAAACATACATTGAAAGCCTAATAAATATTAGACTTATAAATATTTGGCCTTATAAAGGAAGTAAATCATGACACATGCTACAACATGGATGAACCTTGAGGATACTATGCTAACTGAAGCCAGCCATGAAAACATAAATACTGTATGAGTCCCCTGATCTGAGGTATCTAGAGTAGTCAAATTCATAGAAACAGAAAGTAGAATGGTGGTTGCCAAGGGCTGGGGGAGAAGGGAGCAGAGAATTGTTGTTTAATGGGTATGGTTTCAGTTTTGCAAGTCAAACTCTTGGAGTGGGGAAGAGGACCTGTCCTCCGAGAACTAGGACACGGGCTCTCTTTTCATTCTATTCCTGTTATGCTTTTGTCCTTACCACTAAAGCGACTCTTATTAAGGCCAGTTAAGGCCTACATCTTGCTAAAGCCATCAGTCAATTCACTGTCCATTCTTATTTGCTCTCTCAGTGGCCTTCAGCAGGGTCAACCACTGTCTCTTTCTTGAATGCCTCCTTCTCTAGGCTGCACATTCATCTGCTTCTCTCCCACCTCCCACACATCAGTCTCTATCTCCCGCATCATCACACCCTCCTATGCCAAACCTCTAAATGTCTCACTGACCCCAGCTTTCTGGTCTTGGTCTTCATCTCAATCCATATTCTCCCCTCAGGGGATCACACACTCTGTTGACTCTTAAAAGTGTGTTTCCAGCCCTGAACTCTTCCATCAGATCCAGACTTTACACTCAACTGTCTACTTAACATATTGTCTTAGGAAGTCCAATGAGCATCTCAAAATGAACATGACCAAATGCATTCATGTTCTCCCCTACTTTTGCCATCTCTCCCCACCCCAAGCCTTATCTATCTTGAGAAATGGCACCACTCTCTGTCTAGCTGATCAGTCCAAAAACCTAGGCATCATCCTTGATTCCTCCCTTTCCCTCATATTCAATATCCAATCCATTAATAGATTCATCAGCTCTATCTATAATGTAGATCCCAAATCTGATAAGAGATCCCACTTCTCCCCATCTCCAAGGGCATGACCCTAATCCAATCTTTATTATCTTGCAACTGGATTTCTGCAACAGCCCCTGGCTCCCCATGCCCCTAATCTATCTTCATATAGTAGCCACATGATTTTTATAAATAAGACCATGTCACTTCCCTGCTTAACATGATAGTTACAGTTATCATGAAATTCAAACTGTCTTACTCTGACCTGGACCTAGAGGGCCTGCATGACCAGCCTGCTGCCTCCTCTGTAACTCATCTGCCTCCAGCTCCCACCTACACACTAAGCTCCAGACACCTGGCCTGCTTGCAGTCCTCGAACCTCCCAGCCTCACCCTCCTCCAGGGCCTTAGCATTGGATATTCCCTCTGCCTGGAACCCTCCTCCTGTCCCCTCACATGGCTGCCTCTTCTCACCATTCCACTCTCTGCTTGCTCAGAGAATCTTCCTGGATTCCAGCTAAAGCATCCTCCATAGTCAATCAATTTCACATAACCCTGTTTTATCTATAGCACCTTTCAGCGTCTGAAATGATCTTATTTATCTACAAATAGACTATCATATACCTATATGGAATGTAGATTGAATGAGAGTGGGATTGTTTTGTTGTTGAACTTGTTCGCTCTGTATCCTCTGAAACTGTGCCTGGTCTGGTTGACTTCCCCCTTAGGCCAGTGGCTCCCAAACCTGGCTGCTCATCAGAATCACCAGAGATGCTATTAAAAAAGACAGATCCCATGTGACTTTTATCTCAATAAAGTTGTTTTAAAAAAAATACAGCACTCTGGGTCCTACCCCAGGATGAGGGGTGATGGGGTCTAGAAGTCTCTGTTTGTTGTTGTTGTTGTTTTTGAGATAGAGTAATGCTCTGTCGCCCAGGCTGGAGTGCAATGGCACCATCTCAGCTCACTTCAACCTCCGCCTCCTGGGTGGATTCAAGCAATTCTCCCACCTCAGTCTCCTGAGTAGCTAGGACTACAGGCACCCACCACCAAGCCCAGCTAATTTTTGTATTTTTAGTACAGATGGGGTTTCACCACGTTTGCCAGGCTTGTCATGAACTCCTGATGTTAGGTGATCCACCCACCTCAGCCTCCCAAAGTCTCTGGTTTTAACACACTCCGATATGGTCAGCCAGACACCATGGGTGTGTGACAGCCATCTCATTAGGCCACAACCCGATAAAGAGGGTCTTGAGATCTTGGAAGGACCTTTGAAAGATAAAGGAGTCTGTATGAAGTTGCACTGTGCCCAGGGCAAAGGTGAAGAGGAGAGCCCACGTTAAGAATAAGAGAGCTAAGTGAAGGCAATGCAGAAACCACTGTTCAACCAGAAGCCATAGGCTGAAAACAAGAACAGCAACCAGAAATTTATTTCATTTGGGCTAAACTGAATTCCTCTTTCAAAGGGAAAGGTGGTTATTTTTTTAAGACTTGGGATCCTCTAACTGGTTCAAGGACTGGGATCCAGAGCCAGGTCTTTGCTCAAGAAGGGCCGTCAGCTCACAGATCATGGGCTCTGGGCTGCTCTCAGGAGAGCTGGCCTTTCCAGCATTTCTCAGGGTGTCCCCAACAGACTACTTTTCCTGGGGCACAGGCCTTAAGGAGCAGCAGACACTCCGTAGGAAGCTCTTGCCTTGACGCACTGTCTCCTCCGATACCGCAATACCCTGGAGCACCTCACACTGGCCCAAGTAGCCTACAAGTTCGTGTTCTCACTAATACAGAGGTCCCAGACTCCTTCTTTGGCCAACTATAAGAGCCAGAAACAGACATTATGGAGCATTGGTCTCTCCCCAAACTGTGATAACCAGGGTCCTCTAGAACCACAACCTGAGAGAATATCTAGGGGACTTAGCAACCTCCTGCATCTCGGCAGAGATGCTGAAGACTTTGAGGGCAGAGATGGAAGTGGGGCAAGTTTTAGGCATCTGACGATCTCCTGGAGTCCTGAGCTCTTGGGAATGCCTTGATCACTCTTCTCCATTCAGGAGGAGAGAGGCCATCCTGCCTACTCATCTAGGCTGGCAACTCACTGAGCCTGTTGTTTTGCTTTATGGTAGTAAAACATACATAACATAAATTTACCATTTTAATCCTTTTTTAGAATACAGGTCAGTGGCATTAAGTACATTCTCACTGTTGTGTACCCATCACTAGTAACCATGTCCAGAGATTTTTCATCATGTGGAACCGAAATTCTATACCCATTAAGCAACTGCCCATTCTCCCCTCCCCTAGCCTCTGGTGACCTCTACTCTACTTTCTGTCTCTATGGATATGCCTGTTCTAAGTACCTCATATAAGTGGGATCAGACAGTAATTGTCCATTTGCCCAGCTAATTTCACTTAGCACAATGCCCTCAATGATTATGTTGTAGCATGCATCAGAATTTTATATTTTTAAGACCAAATAATATTCTGTTGCATGGATAGACCATATTTTGTTTATCCCTTCATCTGTCAATGGACACTTGGGTTGTTTCTTTTTTTTTTTTTTTTTTGGCTCCAGTGAATAATGCTGCTATGAATATAGGTATACAAATAACTCTTTGAGATCCTGCGTTCAATAATTTTAGGTATATGCCCAAAAGTGGAATTGCCAGATCATATGAGAACTTTATTTTTAATTTTTCTATGGAAAACAAATATAGAGCTTCCTTGAAAAATTAAAAATAGCAGCTGTGTCATTTTACATTATCACCAACAATGCACAAGAGTTCTAATTTCTCCGTATTCCAAACAATACTTGTTATTTTTGGGGTTTTCTTTATACCAGCCATCCTAACGGGTATGAAGTGGTATCTCATTGAAGTTTTGATTTGCATTTCCCTGATGATTAGTGATTTTTGTTTTGAGATGGAGTTTCACTCTTGTCACCCAGGCTATAGTGCAGTGGTGCAATCTCGGCTCACTGCAACCTCAGCCTCCCAGGTTCAAGCAATTCTCCTGCCTCAGCCTTCCGAGTAGCTGGGATTGCAGGCACCTGCCACCATGCCCGACCAAGTTTTATATTTTTAGTAGAGACGGGGTTTCATCATGTTTGTCAGGCTTGTCACGAACTCCTGATGTGAGGTGATCCACCCACCTCGGCCTCCCAAAGTGCTGGGATTACAGGCGTGAGCCACCGCGCCTGGCCTAATTAGTGATTTTGAACAGATGTGATTACTTGACCATTTGTTCATTTTCTTTGGTGAAACATTTATTCACGTCCTTTACCCATTTTTGAATTGGGTTGTTTGTATTTTTGTTTGAGTTGTAGGAGTTCCTTATGTATCCCAGTTATTAACTCCTTCTCAGATACATGATTTATAAATATTTTCTCCCATTCTGTGGGTTGTCGTTTTACCCTCTTGGTGGTGTCCTTTGATGTATAAAGGTTTTTATTTTGATGAAGTCCAATTTAACTGTTTTCTCTTTTTCTACCTGTGCCTTTGGTGTCACATCCAAAAAATCATCATCAAATCTAGTGTTGCGAAGCTTTTTCCCTTCTACAATTTCTACAGTCTCAGCTCTTATGTTTAGACGTTGGATTTACTTTGAGGTAATTTTTGTACATATTGTAAGGGTCCAGCTTCATTCTTTTGCATACGGAGATTCATTTTCCAACACCATTTGTTGAAAACACCATCCTTTCCCTCATTGAATGGTCTTGGCATCATTTTTGGAAATGAATGGATCATATATGCCACTGACCCTGCTTATCCACAAAATAACAGCACATCATTCCTTCAATATGTATAGTACCTGTTGTGTTCCTAGCAGTTTGCTAAGAAAAGATGAAGAAAGCACAGTTGCAAGGAGCTCAGGATCACACAGAGGAGCCCAGCCAGGGACCTGAATAACCACAGTGTGAGGCAGAATGTGATGATCACAAACAAAACCCTGGGGAACCCAGAGGGAAACACAATTAAATCCGGCAAGGAAAATGGGGGACATTTTCAAAGCATGGTGACATGGGAGCTCTACCTTGGCAAATGGATGGGATTTCCACATGTAGAAACTGAATGAGGAGCAGCAATTTCAGATGAAGAGTACAGCCTAAGAAAGTGCCCAGAGGTGGGAAATTGCAGATGATTGACCTTGGCTAAAACGAGGTTTGTGTGCATATGGAAACTGCACAGGAAAAAGGAGAAGTAAGAATGCCTCTCTCTAGCATCTCTGACATCTGCTGATTCGCAGACACAGGGGAGACTGGAATTATAAGTAGGACTCAGGATATACAGGGAAGGAAAGAGATGGGGGTGGGTTTCTACTTCCTCTCCCTAGAGGGTAAGCATGGTTGTTGGGTCTCCACAACAGTCCACAGAGTGATGTCTCAAACTCAGGACCAAAGTCCTGTCCTTAAATGTTCCTCTTCCTCAGGGCTACAGAAGCAGGCAAAGCAAGATCTAGCCCAAACAAGAAGCAGGCAAAGCAAGATGTGGTTCACAATTGCAGGCCACTAACTAGTTAAAGACCCTTTACCCCTAAATGCTGGCTCTAGCCAAGGTCTCTGCTGGGGCAGAGCAGAGACATCTGGGCCCAGGGGCCAAGCAGTTCCTGGTTGTGATCTGTGTGGTCTGGCCTGGAGCCAGCTGATCCACTCACAGGCACACAGAGAGCCTCTCAGAAGCCTCACTGCCAAATACAGGAAACAGCTGAATGAAGAGTGAATGAAGAGACCGCAAAGTGCTGTTGTGTCAGAGAGTCAGGAAAGTTCAACAAAGGAATAGTTCCTAGGCCAGGCCACTCAGTGTGGGGCTTGGAGACTGGACAGAGAAGGAATTGGGGGAGGAGTGGCTGTGAGCCCTTTGGGAATGTGGCACATGCATAATTCCTTAGAAGGACATTGGCCCTTTGGTCCAGGCCGGCGTTTTCCCAAAGTTTATGACCATAACCCCATTCACATCATGACCCAGTAGATACATACACATACCTAATGGAAATAAACATTTCATAAAACAATGCCTTATCCTTAGTACATAGGACGCACTCTGATACTTTCTTTCCTGGTCTGTTCTGTTGATTTAAAATGCTGGTTGCAACCCGCTAAATTAATTTCACAAGGCACCAATGGATTACAATCTACAGTTTGAAAAACACTAACCTAAATCCACCTGAAGGAGGTGTCAGGCTTTTTGGGAGATGGAATACAAACAACATTTAACATTTCACAATTCTTAGGCTAATCAGTATCATCCAAATCTCACATGGAATGTGTTACAGAAGTGGGATTCAACTGTCTACAGGCCTCAAATCCAGATATGTAAATCTCAGGGCTTGCTCTATTAACTCAGAGCCTGTGGACCAAGCTATTAATGACAATCTCCTTGACTCCACGAGGCCTTCATTCATTCATTCAGTAAACATGTATGCAGCATCTACCATGTGCCAGGTTCTCTATACTTGGTGCTGGGAATCCCAAGATTAGCAACACAGGATGCCTGAGTTTAAGGAGCCCACATCCCACAAGGGATGCTTCGGATAGTTCTGGCTGCAAGCAACAGAAGACTCACATCAAAATGATTTAAACCATAAGGACACTAATCATCTCACACAGTAAAATGTACTGAAAATTGGCAGTTCCGGGTTGCTGAATTCAGTAATTTAACAGCATCAGCTCTTGGCCGGGACTCTCTGCGTCCCTCCATTCTGCCATCCCAGCATGTTGGCTGCTTCCTTAGTGGCCACAAGACGCTGCAGCTCCAGACAACACACTTCACATGGCCAATTTTGGAGACATTTAGAGGACCTGTTCTTGAGTCCCTTTTTTAAAGGAAAGAGACTTAACCTAGAAATCCTCTAGCTCCCTGAAAGTGCAGACCTCACACTGGCAGCATGTGGTTCCGCCTCCCACTGGGGAGACATACAGACCCTCAGGCCCACCCTTGACTTACACAATCGCAATCTGCCTTGTCCCAGACTCCCAGGCGATGTATATGCACAATCAAGTCTGAGCAGCACCACCATAGCCGACTTCCCTTCATTCGCCAGAAGTGCCTCTTACTCTCAACCTGAAATCAGTTACTGGCAGGCAAACCAGAATTGCCGTGATTGGCTTGGGCTCATAAGGATTTACCCCCCAGGAGCTGAAATGAAAACTCAGCCTTCTTTGAAGCTGCTTATCTGAACAACATCAAAATTCCATCAGTAAGAAAGAAGGGGTGGGGATTCCCAAGCTATGCATTAGTCTTGAAAACCAGCAACTTGGCAGCCAAGGGAGGGGGCAAAATGGAGTTGGATAGAACTCCTTCAAACCACCATTGCCAGAAAACTATCATTGTTTGATCTGTCTGGTGGCTCACTGGAAGACCACTCCTAAGGCTATCTTTTTTTTTTTCATCTCACTCAGAGCTCACCTAATGCAGAATAGCCTTTTCCATGGGGAAGCTGTTGAAAACCATTAGAGGAAACCGTTGACTATCTTGGCTGCTTGAGGCAGTGGATCTTAGGAGAGTAACCAACAGGCTAAGCAAATGCTTAGCAGGAAAAAACTGGAGAATTAAATGTCCACAGGAGGCTTAAAAAACACTCTGGTAGATTCCTGGAAGGTCATGTGCATGTGTAAGTCTGTGCATATGCCAAGGGCTGTGTTCTCAGACCTGAGAAGGACCTAAGCTCTCACACTTCTGGTTAACTCTGAGGTTTTGCATAACCAGGAAGTGAAATCTAAGCTGGAAATATAAAGTGCCTAGCTGAGCAATAATGGCATGCACAGAGAGCCCCCCAACAACTACTAGAAGCTTACCGGTTTCAAAGAATCTAATAAAATCTCTGTCCAATCTAAAAAGAGAGAAAAGAAAGAAAGAGAGAGACAGAGAGAAAGGAAGAAAGGAAGGACGGAAGGAAGGGAGGGAGGGGAAAGGGAAAGGTTTTTAACAGCCAGCTAAAAATGTGTGCTGCAGGGAAGCAGACACATAAGCAGATAACTTGCAAAACGTGCTGTAATTGAGATAGCAAATGTGCCATAAGAGCCCAAAGAATTGACTAACTGCCTTGGGGTGCTGAAGGAAACTTTATAGCAGAAGTGACATTTGCTGAAGGTCTTGAAAGACGGATAGGAGCTTTCCAGCCAATAATGGGGTGAAGCGTATTCCAAGCAAAATGAATAGCATATGCAGGGACAAATAGTGTTTGGAGCCTACTTCCCTTCTGCAACTCTGTGAGATCCTCCTGGGGTCACGGTACCATCATTGTCAGCTCAGTGTGGCTGGTATATTGCATGTGTTGGGAGGCAGAGGATGTGCGAGGAGATGCAGCTGGAGAGGTTGGGAGTTAGGCTGTGATATTCTTCAGAGGGGCAAGGCTGTCTTCAGTTTCATAGGCCCTCCACCCCTAACCGGTTCCTTACTTAGAAGGTGTTTCCCAGGAATGTTAACTCTCTCATGCAGATCAAGCCACTTAAACCCTCTGTCCTGGGCATTGCCCTCACGAGAGACAACAAAGACATTCCTCCATCTTTCAACCCCATCTGAGGTTTACTCTTGCATCCTGCTAAACCAGGATAGAGAGTGGACAACACTGTCCATCAAATGCAGCCCTCCTGAATCTCAGTTTCCTCTCTTCACCCCTGGTAGAGAACAGGCAGTTGGAAAACATAGAAGATTAGGAACCTGGATATAGAATGACTCCCCATCTCAAAAGGGACACTGAATTGGGTAAATAGGCCAGGGAAATGGGGCCTTTTACATCCTTTAATATTATCCAAATGCTTAAACTAAGTCCTCAGTTATTCTTCCAGAAATTGACCATTCCCCAAAATAGCCCACCTTTCCCAAGTCTGGGTGTATATTTGGAAGCACACCAGTTTCAAATTGTTGAAAATGTTTTTAGAAACCAGTTTGCACTGAAACTGCTTCATCTAACAAAGCAGAGACTCAAACTCTGCTGCTGAGGAATGCAGGTGCCCTGTGACACAGCGCCAATCCCTGCCCATGTCCCTAAATCAAATAATGATCAGCTCTTCCTGATTCACAGAGATTTGTGGAGGAAATATTTAGT
This sequence comes from Cacajao melanocephalus, assembly GCA_963573385.1. NCBI lineage: Eukaryota > Metazoa > Chordata > Mammalia > Primates > Pitheciidae > Cacajao > Cacajao melanocephalus. Next base: position 35,676 of record CAUYLG010031139.1, on the reverse strand, counting down.
TTTCTTTCCCTAAAATTATTTTCTTAAACACTTCTCACGGGTTATTATTCTTTATTTATAATGATTCTGCATCAAAATACATATTCAGTACTTTTAAAATTTGACTTTTCAAATGTTCATGGTGTCTTGCAAATGTCCTCCTAATCTTCAGATGCGGCCTCAGCAGAACATATCTGGGACTCATGCATAACCATCAGCCAACCAAAGCATCCCCACCAGGGGAATCATCTAAACATGATCTATTTGCAATATGTGGGTACGTAACAATGTATAAGAAGCTGTAAACATAGTTATATTTCCCACGAGCAGAATTTTTATTCTGTAGTGGGCTGTATTTCAGATCCTTAAGTTTTTCTTCCAAAAATTTAACAACTAAATTCTAAGTCAGCTTAAGGAGCATACTGTGGGTGAGTACGGGGAATTAATATGGAATTAGATGCCAGCAATTATGCCAGTCACATTTTACACACAATTTCACTCAATCTTCAACATACGAAGTAGATGTTATTTTTCTCATTTTTCATCTAAGGAAAAGTTTCAGGGAGGGTATCTTCCTCAAGACTGTACAACCCAGTGAGCAGCTAGCCAATGTCTGAACCAACGTCTTTGACTTCACAGTGCCTGTTAATAACAAGTAGAGCATATTCTGCATATACCACCTTGCCTCTGTGAATTCTGTTCAAAAAGGTAATCAATGCAATTTTAGTCCATTGAGTGAAAACTGCAACTTGAATGACACCATGCTAGATCATGAGGATGCAAAAACACAGCCCTGCTGGGCCTGGAAGAGCGCACAATCTGGTGGTGGAACTGTGGAAGGAAGGCAGGAAGCCATGAGGCAGAATACAAGAAATGCTATTTAGAGGCACAAGATGTTCATCCTGCCAGGAATGTTTTCCCACAATTCACACCCTCATGAGCTCCCTCCTCTTTTAAAGCCCAGGGCCACTTACTCTGAGAAGCTAACCTGAAATCCCTTGCAGGCACTCTCTCCTCTGCTTCTATCGCATCTGCACAATCCCTTTATTCTACTGTATTAGCTGTGTTCATGACATGCCTGTCTTCTGCATCAGGCTTTATTTTGTTTGGTTTTGTTTTTGAAAAATGATGGCTGTCTGACTGTAACATCAGTCAATTTTTCTTTTCTTTTTTTTTTTTTTAGAGACGAAGTCTCATTCTGTTGCCCAGGCTGGAGTGAACTGCACTTTCTTAAAGACCAGAGTTGACCAGCTAGTTAGATCATGTGATCCTACTCAAATATCAAGTTCACTGGGAAAAGTAATTCCTCTCAGAGAAAGAAAGAGGGTTTCCAGGTCAAGGGCACACTCAAAGCTTAGCTGTCCTACTAGAATCTCTACACATGACCTCAAGATCCATTTATAGAAGCGTGTGAAGTGAGCTCCTTAATGAGGTTGTCCCATTTTTATTTTTAAATACCCTACAAAGAACACTTTTACACTGCTGGTGGGAATGCAAACTAGTATAACCACTATGGAAAACAGTGTGGAGATTCCTTAAAGAACCAAAAGTAGAACACTTGATCCAGCAATTCCACTACTGGGTATCTACCCAGAGGAAAAGAAGTCATTATATGAAAAAGATACTTGCAAATGCATGTTTATAGAAGCACAATTTGTGATTGCAAAAATATGGAACCAGCCCAAATGCCCATCAATCAACAAGTGGATAAATAAACTGTAATATATATGTATGTAATGTAATGTATATGTATACACACATATATACCACGGAATATTACTTGGCCATAAAAAAGGAATGAAATTGCAGCAACCTTGATGTAATTGGAGACCATTATTCTAAGTGAAGTAACTCAGGAATGGAAAACCAAACATCGCATGTTCTCACTCATAAGTGGGAGATAAGCTATGAGAATGCAAAGGCATAAGAATGAGAAAATGAACTTTAGGGGCTTGGGAGAAAAGGTAGGAGAGGGGTGAAGGACAAAAGACTGCTCTGGTGATGGGTGCACCAAAATCTCAGAAATCACCACTGAAGAACTTACTCATGTAACCAAACACCACCTGTTCCCCCAAAAACCTATTGAAATAATAAAAAATACCTTATACACCTAGCACCTGCTTGGCACATAGCAGGTGCTCAATACACATTTATTAAATGAAGAATGAATGAATGAATGAATGAAAAAAGCATAATCTTCCATTTTGAATATGTACTTAATAGATGGATTTTTATGGGGGACTGGAGGATTTTCTCATTTGTAAAGAACATTATGTTAGCTTGTTTTCCAAGCTGAAATTAAAATTTAAAATGGGAACAAATTAACTCACTTTGGAACTTTGAACATGGATCTGAAGTTACGTTCCAGAGGCAAATTTCCTCATTGTTTTGCAGCCTTGTTTCTGGACTTCATAATGTTCCTCTGTTTCTGTCATTCTTCAGAGGGGCACACACAGGATTGCTGAGGATTCCCAGCAAGGAGTCTACAATCCACTAAGTCCTTCAGGTCCAACTCAGGACTCAGTCCTCAGCATCCTCCTGGAGTGTTGCCTGTCTAGTCTTTCCTAGCATTACGCTACAGTTCTTATTACCTTACACTGTGTTTGCTTATCTTCTGTAGTGTCTGAAAGGCCATAGAGCTTATCTTCTTAGCTATCTACAAAGCTCCTAAAAGCAAAACCTGTCTTCTACTTGTATCTAATTCACTAGAGCAAATGTGTGCTAACATCAGCCAGAGTGAGTACAGATACCCAATAAACATTTATTGTATGACTAACAATGTCTTACATTTTTATTGGAAGTTCTTATGAAAGAATATTAATGCCCTTTAATGTCATCTGAGCTTTAGATTAACAAGGTACACAAGGTTGATACTCCATTTTGTAGATGAAGAAGGAGAAACACAGAAAAGTAAAATGATTTGTCCAGAAAAAAAAAGAAAGAAAGAAAAACAGGAAAATCCAATGAATTTGAATTTCAGACCAAAAATAATTTTTAGCTTAAGTTTAGCACTACGCTCCACTGCCAAAATGCATGGGACATAATCATACCAAAAATTATTACTCACCAGAAATTCATATCAAATGGGTGGTCAGTGTTTTCTCTAGCAACCCTAGCCCAAGGTCATATAATTTGTTAGTGGCAAGGCAAGGGGCAATTATTTCATCATGATTAAAATGTTGACATGCTCATATTAGTCTGTATTTTTTTAAAAAACTAACCAGAGGTCTGGAAAAACTTGAGTTGAAATGATAACAACCTGGGCAATAAAGGTTATCGCAATTTTGAAGCTCTCTAGGGATAAAACAATTAAGCATGAAATAACCACCAGAATATATTATGAGACATTTTAAATTCAGTGAGGGTTCCAGCTTGAGCCTAAGATGAACAACAGGCAACTCCAGCAAACTCGTGGGGCCATCCCCAGGAAAACCTGTTTTCCAAAACACTTAAGAGTCCCAGGAGGAGAGACAACAAGTATTTATTGTTTGCCCACTCTGCAGTGAGATAGAGCTAAACAAGACAACTATGGCCTCTGCCTTCACAGAACAGGGAGCCTAACTGTAAAAAATCCCCATTAAGACTAGCCAGTTTTCCCAACACCGTTTATTAAACGTGGAGTCTTTTCCCCATTACTTATTTTTGTCAGATTTGTCAAAGATCTGATGGTTGTAGATGTGTGGCGTTGCTACTGAGGCCTCTGTTCTGTTCCATTGATCTGTGTCTCTATTTTGGTACCAGTACCATGCTGTTTCTCCAGATGGATTAAAGATTTAAACATAAAACCTAACACCATAAAAACGCTAGAAGAAAACATAGGCAAAGCCATCCAGGACATAGGCATAGGCAAGGACTTCATAACTAAAACACCAAAAGCAATGGCAACAAAAGCCAAGATAGATAAATGGGATCTAATTAAAATTCAGAGCTTCTGTGCAGCAAAAGAAACAATCATTAGAGTGAACCAGCAACCAACAGAATGGGAAAAAATTTTGCAGTCTACCCATCTGATAAAGGGCTAATATCCAGAATCTACAAAGAACTAAAACAGATATACAAGAAACAAACAGACCCATTCAAAAGTGGGCAAAGGATATGAACAGACACTTTTCAAAAGAAGACATGTATGAGGCCAACAAACATGAAAAAATGCTCATCATCACTGGTCCGTTAGAGACATGCAAATCAAAACCACGTTGAGATACCATCTCACGCCATTTAGAATGGCGATCATTAAAAAATCTGGCGACAACAGATGCTGGAGCGGATGTGGAGAAATAGGAACACTCTTACACAGTTGGTGGGAATGTAAATTAGTTCAACCATTGTGGAAGACAGTGTGACTATTTCTCAAGGATCTAGAAATAGAGATTCCATTTGACCCAGCAATCCTATAACTGGGTGTATACCCAAAGAACTATAAATCGTTCTACTATAAAGACACATGCACACATATGTTCACTGTGGCCCTGTGTACAATAGCAAAGACCTGGAACCAACCCAAACGCTCATCAGTGATAGACTGGACAAAGAAAATGTGGCACATATACACCATGGAATACTACGCAGCCATAAAAAAATGATGAGTTCCTGTCCCTTGTAGGGATTTGGATGAATCTGGAAGCCATCATTCTCAGCAAACTGACACAAGAACAGAAAACCAACACCGCATGTTCTCACTCATAGGTGGGTGTTAAACAATGAGAACACTTGGACTCAGGGAGGGGAGCATCACACACTGGGGGCAGTTGGTGGGGGGTAAGGGAGGGATAGCAGGGGGTGGGAAGAGTGGAGAGTGATAACATGGGGAGAAATGCCGGATATAGTTTGCATCTAAAGTAAAAAAACAGACAGAGATTTAAAAAAAAGGGAAAGGAGGGACAAGAGGCAAGACTGAGAGGGGAGGAGACTGAGAGATGTCCTGGGCCTGACCCTGCCCATGAGCCTGAGAAGTGCTCCTGCCCTAGGAAGAGGCTCAGCGCAGAAGGAGAAAGGACAGCACAGCTGACAGCCGTGCTCAGAAAGTTTCTGGATCCCAGGCTCATCTCCACAGAGGAGGACACGCAGGCAGCAGAGACCATGGTGCCCCCTTCAGCCTCTCCCTGCAGATGGAGCATCCCCTGGTGGGGCCTCCTGCTCACAAGTAAGGAGAGAACTTCCTTGAAGAGGACATGAGGAGAAAGCACAGGGACTAGCAGGGGTCTTCTGGGGAGGACGGGGCTCTGAGAGGCAACTTAGGGCTTCTACTGCAGCCTTAATAGGAAAAAGGATATCAGAAGGGACAGGGGTCAAAACAGGAAAATCACATTGAACTGAAATTCCAAAGAAGCAGAAAAATCTCAAGTGTTCTGTATTCCTGGTAAATTATCACTGGCCACTACATTTTGAAAAATGGTAGTAATAACAATTTAAGATGACACTTCCAAAAAAACATAAGGAGGGCATAAAACATTGTCCTCATCCACCAACTTCAGAAATTGGCAAATATACCCCAGGCCGTGGAGGTCCCTGGGAACACTCGGGAACTCATCTACAGGAGTCTGCAGCCTGTCCCAGGAACTGGGGTGCAACCAAGATCACACAAGCTTCTGTCCTCTTGAGCTCATACTCTCATGGGGAGGGAGCAAGACGCACAGGAGATGTAGAACATGAGGTCAGGTGTTGACAAGAGCCCTGGGGTGAACAGAACAGGGAAAGGACAGAAAGGAAAGACCCAGGGATTCCAGAGGGTATGTCAGGGAACAGTCCTTCAGTGATGCCTTGATGTGAGCAGGATCTGAGGGCAGTGGGAGGGAGCCATGCAGACTCCTGGGGAAGAGGATTCCACACAGGAAAATGCCAAGGTCAGAGGTGCTCGAAAAATGGGGGTCTTGCTGCTGATCTTGACACAGTAAGACACAACACACACACACACACACATTTTCTCTCCCTCTCTCTCTCTCTCTCTCCAAGGCTGATGGGTGAAGAGAACTTCCAACGACCCAGGGCCCCATCTTTCCACCCCAATATTGACCAATGCTCTTTTCCTCTTCTAGCCTCATTTTTAACCTTCTGGAACCCACCCATCACAGCCTACATCATTATTGAAACCATGTCATTAGGTGTCCTAGAGGGAGAGGAGACTCTTCTAGGTGCCCACAATCTGCCCCAGAATCTTCTTGGCCACAACTGGTACAAAGACGGAAACTGACGACAGCAATCAAATGGTAGGATACGCTGTGTACTCTCAAAAACTTATCCCAGGACCTGTGTACAGTTATCGAGAGGAAATGTTTAAAAACGATCCCTGGTGATCCAAAAAGTCACCCAGGAGGACACAGGATTCTACACCCTGCAAGTCATAAAGCAAGATCTTATGACCGAAGAAGCAACTGGGTATATTTACATATGCTGTGAGTGATTCCTCACGACCTCTGGGGGTTGGGGGTCCATTTTAGTTCACACACACAGGATTGTCAGGCACGGGGCTGTGCCTGCATCCCCCTCTGCATTATGTCCCATTTTAGGGTTTGGACATTCAATGTAGGACACACACGGAGAGACAAACTTTAAGAGATCAGAGTTCCTTTCCTGCACCCAGACCTTACAGACAGTCGCTGCTGAGAAGGGACAGTCTGATGAGAGAGTCTCAGAAGGTGGAGATCAGTCTCAGCCAAGTACCTGTGCCAGGGCTGGTTTGTGGCTTCGTGGGCAGGACTGACTGGGAGCAAGTATTTACCAGCTGTTTGAGGGCTGTGGCTCCTGGAGCTACTCTCCAGCCTGGGTTCAGTCCCCAGAGCCACATCTGGGAAAGAACTGAGACTTCTCTTTTACCTGAGACTCAGAGTGAAGAGGACAAATGGACAAGCTTCTTAGGTCATCAGCCAACTGCCCTGGGAGGGTTAGGAGTCTCCATGGAATGTTCAGTGTCTTCAGGGGCAGAAACAGGAGAGAAAAGATGATCTTGGAAGCAAGCTGTCAACCAGGGATCAGCACTAGAGGTGCTTTTTTATGGAGGCAAATAATAAGTAAATAGTGTCTGTGTGAACACCTCTGTGCCAAGCATTAGGTCAGGTAAGTGAATAATTTAAATTTCATTCACAGACAACACAAAAAGTCACACCCCATTTGCCATGTAGCTTATTTGATTGATTGAGAGGAAACGGAGGCACAGGGAGACACAGTAACTGAACCAGGATCACACAAACATCAGGGGTAGATCAGAGTCACATGAGGTCAGTCTGCACCCATAGCCCCATTCTCTTCTTCATGAGAAGGGGGGGCTTGCTGGGTTCCAAAGATCCTACAGTCATCCATTAACTCAAATTCTTTCTTTTTAGGCATCTAAACCTCAGAGAGGTGACACCAAATAGACAACTGATCAGCTATTCATATGGAAACACCTCAATATTCTGTTCTAATTATAGCATGTAAACAACATAGATCAAGATTCAGTTTTTGTACTAGATCTGACCTTAAAAACATTACTTTTATTGTTGTTGTTGTTGTTGTTTCCAGAGACAGGTCTAACTCTCCCGCCCAAGCTGAAGTGCGGTGGTGGGATCATAGATGACGGCAGCCTCAACCTCCTGGGCTCAAGCAATCCTCTTGCCTCAGTCTCATGAGTAGCTCAAATCACAGGCATGTGCCACCATGTCCAGCTAATGTTTGTTTGTTTGTTCATTTGGTGTATAGATATTGGGTTTCCCCAGGTTGCCCAAGCTGGTCTCAAACTCCTGGGCTCAAGTGATCCAACTACTTAGCCCCCTAAAATGCTGGGATTACAAGCATTAGCCATCACACCTGATTCTGCCTTCTCTTTTTATTGGACAGCAGTCTACACACTCATCACTTTCCCAATCAGGTGATTTCTAAATTTTTCTCTATTCCTCTACCATGTGTCCATGCCAAAATCCAGATATGTATACTTTAGTCTAGACTTGGATGTTCTTTTAAAAAGAGAAGCCTTAGGAATAGCTTCCTAGCTGACTTTCAGGATTCTAATCTTCACTGTCTAAGCCATAGGTTTTCAACCCTGAATATTGGTTAGAGTCACTTGTAGGGCATTTAAAGCCTACCGATGCCTGTGCCTTTCCCCAAGAGTATCTGATTTAATTGTTGTGTGCTGTGGCCCAGGTATTTGGTGTTTAACAACGCTTTCAAGAAAATGGTCATTGTACAGTAAATGAACTTTAGTTCAGTGCTCAAAGTTAGTGTCCTCAGTAATCAGAGATATTCACATCTTAGGACATCCTAATATGATGGGTGGAGAAGGCGTGGCATCGCCTGTGTGGTATTTTTGCTCAAAATGCATAACCTGAGTTTAATCATGAGAAAAAAATAGAAGAGCAAAATTGAGGATCTACAAAATAACTCACCAATACTCTTCAAAAAATGTGAAGGTCTTAAAAGCAAAAGAAATCCTGGGGAACTTTCTCTGATTAAAAGAGACTGAGAGGACGGAAAAAACGAGAATGCTACCTGTTTTTCAGCTGCAGTTAGGGTTTGACTTAGGAGCCCCATAAAATCCCTCCATAAGAGATCAAACACCAGAGTTAAATTTTGGAAAGCTTCTATATACCTATTGGGGTAATCAGAAAATTGGTCTAAGTCTCCCTTTATTTGCCTAAGGTCCCACAGTAAGAGGTGAACCTGAACCCTACTGCTATCACCTCCATTGAGCATTTCCTGTAGGGTTAAGAGTGAGGCTGGGGAGTGGAGAGTCTTGGAGATGGTGGGTCTGGATGAGCTGATGGCAGGACTGGAGGGGGCCACAGATAAGGGAAACAAGAAGGCCAGGACACTCAATAGCTTCCTCAGATGATGCCCCCAGAAACTGCCTTTCCAGTTTTGGGGAATCATTCCTTTTGGGTCTGCCTGATATGACTGCTAAAAGAGCTGAGTCCATTGTGCAATTATTGCAAAGGTCTGGGTTGTCTCACAGGGCAAAGAAAGCCTGTGCATATGAGACCTCAGATCATTTGCCCTTCCATCTACAGAAAAGATATAATTGTTGGATAGTGTTAAAATAAAGGCTTCATTCTGCAGGCCAGGCTGGTTAAGATGATAGGAAGACCACACCCTTGTGCAAAGAAAATGAGCTACTTTTTCTTCAAAGTCTCAGGATCAAGGGAGTTTCAGTGTTTCAGAATGCACTCCAGAAGAGTGCAGGCCAAAGACAGTCTGTTACGTATCTAGAAAGAGAAGCAAGAAAAAGGCGCCCTTTTGGTCTCCTTCCTTTTCTTTGGAATGACCCAGGGTGCAGGGGAAGACAGTGGGGGTGTCTCCCCAGCTGTTTACCCTCCTTGATTCCCTGACCCCTGACATCTGTTAAGGTGCCACCTACGGATGCAGGGATGACCCTCAGCCATAGAACCAGAGGAACTAAGTGATGGGGTTAGTTACACTCACGTATTCAGCTCTAGTCCTCCACTGGTGATTCCTTTCTGACTTTCTAGACTTGTGTGATCTGCATGGCTCCCTGATAGAGGGATCTCAGGAAAAACTATTTAACAGTTGCATTTGGGCAAGACCACTTAATAGAGGAAGTATACTGGGTTGAGCTCCATATTCTGCTATTATGGCCTGGATTAAAGTATTTATTATTTGGCAGTGGCTCTGGTTAACTTCCAGACATAAAATCCCCTTACTATTTTAGTACCACTTTAATTAAAGGCAGAATTGGTGTCTTAAAAGAACATAGGGACTGAATGGTGATTTTCCTGCTGATGGGACAGTATTGAGACTAAAATTTGGCTTTGGAGGACATTTTCTTCCTCATTGTTAAATTTTCTCATTCACAGAAGAAGCACAAATCCTAGTCTCTAATAGAGGAGTATAAAAAGGGAGGAGACTTGAGAATCTAGAGTGTTTCAGCAAAGGGCCAATGACAAGGTTCCTCATGGAGAGGATTCTTATTGTACTAGGTGGCTACATGGACCTTGAAATACCATATGCTCATGAGACCAATGCTAGAAAGAGATGGTCACTTGAGAGGTGGTGGGGGGTAAAAACCTCTGTTCCTAAAAAAATCACAAAAACAGCAATCCCTTGAGAGATATTCCAGAGTACTATAGCATTTCCTGCTCTTGACTAACAGGACTGTTTCCCCAAAATGTAAAAATTCCTGCAGCATTCCATGCAGAGTGTGGATAGGAGCACGGTGGTTGCAGACAGGAAGGAAGAATAATTATGATAGGAATAGCTTGGAGATCCTGTTGCCAATGTCCCTCAGTGTGTCAGAGGCTGGGGTTAGTCCAGAAGCCTTCAGGTAACACCAGGGTGTGGCCTGGCTAGGAACCCTCAGTTACTTTTAGACCTCTTCCAGCCCCACATGATGGCTAGGCTCTCCACGAAAGGAAACTGGTTCAAAACAAAGCCAACATTCCCAGCACCCTGTGGACACTGAGGGATTCACTAAGGTGTCTCTTGCAAGCCTCTCATCTGAGTTTTGAAATGGTGGCTTGCCCTAAAGGCATCTACATGGCCGTCAGATACCCAGTATTTAGTTTAATTTTTAAATGGAGAATGAAGGGCCTCAAAGTGAAAGCACTGGGGTCTACTACTATGCTCACCCTTCCAATGAATCTAACTTGGATCCCAGACCAGCCCCCAAAATGGAGTGGTGTCATTGTCTGGGGTAAATACCCAAGATTTGTTGTCTCATGGCATGGAAAACTAGGACACAGACACACAGAGTGAGGTTCAGAGTGGAAGTTTAATAGACAAAAGAAAGAGAAGAGCTCTCTGCAATAGAAAGGGGTCCCAGAAGAAACAGGTTGCTGCTTCCATGGTGAAATGCAGATTGTATAGATAAACTTGAGGAGGCAGTCTGGTTTACACAGGGCATAAAAGATTGGTCGGCCCAGATGTGCCATTTACATAAGTTATGAAAAACTGGTTTGAGCTAGGTGGGCCATTTGCATAGGGTGTGAAAACCTGGCCACCTCCACTCTAATTTTTTATTATGCAGGTGGGTTTTCTACCTAGCTGGTTCCATATTGCCTGTTTTTTACTGTACACGTAGTGACAAAGAAAAGGGAAAATGGAGCCTGCGTGTTGAATATGCCTGGCCCCTTGGTAGCTCTTTTCGATTGGCACAGCTGTGCTGTGCCTATGTAAGATTTCAGCTTCCTTATCTATGTGTGCAGCTTAATTTTTCAGGCTGCTCTTTGTTAAAAAAGAAATGATTTGGGGGCGGCTTTTTTGTTAAAAGGGAAATTCTGTTGAGGACTCTGTTCCCTTACTATCTGCCCAAATAATTTCTTTCTATCTCCTGTATCAAAATTATATAGAATATATATTCAATATGAATATATATATGGCTTGAAAATCAGTTTTTAATTAAGCTAACTTTTAATCATAGAGCTCTTTTTAGAAATCCTTTTGTTAGCAGCCAAATGTATCAAAGACATGGTACCAAAATATGTCAGTGGCAGTGAATTTGTATGGGTCAGCAGCAACCTCAATTTTTGCCTCTTCAGAAGAAAGAGTCTGACTGAGAGGCAGAAGGCAGAAGGAGAGACTGAGGCAAGTTTAACAGCAGGAGTGAACATTTCTTGAAAACCTTTAGAAGTAAAGAACACTTGGATGAGGACCAAGTAGGTGACTTGAGACATCCAGTGCATGGTTTGACCTCTGACTTAGGCTTTTGTATTTTGGCATACTTCCAGGGTTTGCATCTCTTCTCCCCTGATTCTTCCCTTAAAGTGGGCCGTCCACATGTTCAGTGGCCTGCCAGCACTTGGGATGTGAGCAAACACAGTGTGTTTACAGGAGCTGTATACGTGCTCACTTGAGGTTTTCTTCCTTTACCAATCAAATGTCTCAGGGAGGCCATATCCCAGTTAAACTCCACCATTTTGCCTCTTAATGTGCACACGTGAGCCCACACAACAGGGTCTCTAAGCTATCCCTAACTTGTGAGATCTTATTGGGAAGCTGCTGATCACCAGTTTCAGGTGTTTCCTATCTACTGGGAGACTGCCTTTCCCTGAAGCTGGCTGTGACCAATTATTATTTTAGAGAGACAGTTAACAACCACCTGACCATCACCTGATGGTCACCTGATATTTCTGCCCTCTCCTACCCTGCTCACGTCTGACCAGCTACCTAACTTTAACACTTTCAGATTTCTTATTATCAGAATTTAGCTAGGACAAACAGCTGATATTTTCAGCTTCTGAATTTCTTTTATCGAAAGTACTCTTCCAACTGAAATAAGCCTTAACAAAGATTATGACTTAGCCAAGGATGTACAAGGCATCTCCAAAGAGGTAAATGAGTACCACAAAAACTGAAAAAATCAAACGAATATCAAAACAAAAGGGGCCTGGTTTCCTGACCACAAATTCAATTCAGACTGCAGCAGTGAAAGCTTAAAATGTTAAATAACAAGTGGCAGCCTTATAGAGAATTCGGAATCCTTATACATTGCTGGTGAGAATATAAAAAAAGTACAGCAACTATGAGAAACAGTTGTGCTCTTCCTCAAAAAACTAATCACAGACTTCCCATATGAAACAACATTCTTTCCTAGGTATATACCCAAAAAATTAAATCCAGGGACTCAAAGAAGTACTTGAATGGGAATGTTGATTACAGCATTATTCACAATAGATAAAATATGGAAACAACTCAAGTCCATCAACACATGAATAAATAAACAAATACGGTGATACATACAACAGCAAGTTAATCCGCCATAAAGAGGAATGAAGCTCTGAGACACACTGGAACATGCATGGACCTTGGAAACATTATGCTAAGTGAAATACGCCAGAAACAAAATGACATATGTGTATGATTCCATTTATATGAAACCCCAACAACACGCAAATTCATAGAGGCAGAAAGTAGACTAGAGATAATCAAGCTTTAGGGTGGAAGAAATACGGAGTTATTGTTTAAAAGGTACAGGGTTTCAGTTTGGAATGGTAAAAATTTTCTAGGAAAAATAGTGATGGTTATTTAATACAGTGAATGTGGTTAATTCCACTGGATTGCACATTTTAAAGTGGTTAAAATGACGCATTATACATAAACAAATGTGTATATTTACAGATATATTTATAAATATGTATTTATCTTAAACATATAAATATATATCAGTGTGCATATATACACTCCACCACAATTTTTTGAAAAGGCTTTGGTGAAGAAAAACCCACTATGTAAAATACATCCACCCTGATCAGATAGCCCTCATATACTTACATGCAGACCCTTCATGACCTTATCCACAGAGATACTCAAGGATTTAGAGACATGAGATGGCCCAGCCAGCTGCAGATGCACAACATAAATGTATTTGCAAAGAGACTGAAAGTTAAGCTGGAGGCGCAAACCTCAGCACTGCCAGGACACACACCCTCCCCCATGGATTTTGACTTTATCTTACTCAACCCACTATCCAGATCTTGTTGTGGAGTCGGGGCAAGGTAAGTCATAAAGCCTGACCCCAGGACACTCTGTGTGAGCACATAAGCCACATACACCCCCATTAGATCTCCACACACCACTGTGAGGAGGACTAACACAGGCTCAGAGATCACACCAGATAATCAGGTACAGAGAAAAACACGGGGCTGGAGGAGCTGGTCACTGAAACAGAGCAGGGTCCCTGCAGTTCATGAGTCCAGCCCACTCCAGAGTGTCCACCACCCTCACCCCCACCATGATGCAAGCACCCCTGAAGAACGGCTTTTTCCAAGGCATCCTTGGTAACACATCAGGGTGCCTCACTGTGAAGCTGTCCACAGAGAGCAGCACCTTGGACAGCACCCATCCCAGCTTTACCCTTCCTGGGCTCAGCGCTCAGAGCTCAGAAAAAACGGCAGAGGGCAGTGAGGCCAGAGATGGTGACAGGGGCAGCGACCTAGGGGCAGCTGCTTGGATTGGGAGCAGGTGAAGCCACAGGGAGATGGTGTTACAGGAAGAAAAACCCAGGAATGGGCAGAGGGAGTGAGGCTCTGTGGGGCTACAGCCCAGTGTGGGACTGTGAGTGTGAAGCCATCTCAGCAAAGAAAGCCAGGTCTCATGAATGGGAAAGGAAGCAGCTCCCCCACCTGCCCTACTGGAAACTGAATGTGTCCCCACAGAATTGGTGAAGCCTTTATCCTTAATATGATGGAATTTGGAGAAGGGGGTCTTTGGGAGGTAATTAGAGTAAGACTCTGTCATAAGGTGGAAGCTTCATGATAAAATTAATACCCTTATAAAAAGAGGAAGGCACAGGAGAATGTTCTCTCTCCTTCTCTGTCTCTCCAACCCTCCCAAGCCCCCACATGGGAAAATACAGCAAGAAGGCAGGCATCTGCAAGGGGTCCCACACCAGGACTACATCAGCTGGAGCCTTGACCTTGGACATCTCAGCCTCCAGAACTGTGAGAAATGGAGTTCTAGGCTAGGCGTTGTGGCTCACACCTGTAATCTCAGCACTTAGGGAGGCTGAGGCAGGCATATCACGAGGTCATGAGTTCGAGACTAGCCTGGCCAACATGGTGAAACCCAGTCTCCACTAAAAATACAAAAAATTCACCAGGCATGGTGGTGCATGCCTGTAATCCCAGCTACTCAGGAGGCTGAGGCAGGAGAATCGCTTGAACCCAGGAGGCGGAGGTTGCAGAGAGCCGAGATGGTACCATTGCACTCCACCCTGGGCAAGAAGAGCAAAACTCCATCTCAAAAAAATAAATAAATAAATAGATTTCTACTGTTTAAGTCACCCAGGCTACAGTGTTTGTTATAGCAGCCCAAGACCAGGAATACATCATCTGACCCACTGTTTCAAATAAAACTCTTCCGTTTCTTCATAAAGTTGGCTGGCAGCTCCTGTCCCCAGCAGCACCAGAGGCCCCAAGAAAAGAGCACCAGCAGGGGCTCCACCTGCACGGGTCCCATGGGACAGCCTCAGTGTCAGGCCCTAGATGGCAGGTGAGGCTCTAGTGACACAACCACAGTGTAAAAGTTTAAGTGTTTTTACTACTTAGACACTGGGGAGCAGGCGGCACACCTGGAGACCACAGTCACAGAGGTGAGGGAGCCCAGGCAGGGAAGAGAAAAGGGACCCAGGCCGGGTGTGGTGGCTCATGCCTATAATCCTAGCACTTTGGGAGGCCGAGGTGGGAGGATCAGGAGGTCAAGAGATCAAGATCATCCTGGCAAACATGGTGAAACCCCACCTCTACTAAAAATACAAAAATTAGCTGGGCATGGTGGCGGGTGCCTGTAGTTCCAGCTACTTGGGAGGCTGAGGCAAGAGAATCGCTCGAACCCAAGAGGCAGAGATTGCAGTGAGCTGAGATCGTGCCACTGCACTCCAGCCAAGAGAAAGAAAGAGAGAGAGAGAGAGAGAGAGAGAGAGAGAGAGGAGACAGGAGAGAGGAGAGGAAGGAAGGAAGGAAAGGAAGGAAGGAAGGAAGGGAGGGAGGGAGGGAGGGAGGGAGGGAGGGGAGGGAAGGAAGGAAGGAAGGAGAGAAAGAAAGAGAGAGAGAGAGAGAGAGAGAGAAGGAAGAAAGAGAAAGATAAAGAAAGAAAAGGGACCTGTAGGTCTATGGCTTTATTGGGGCCAGGATGTTATCTGACAGGTTTCCAGCAAAGAGATTGACTGGATTCATTTAAAGCAAGCACTGGGGCCAGGAGATCATGCTGTGAATCAGAGGTAGTCACCTTAAATTTGAGAAAAAAATGTCAGAATTGTCAGTTTAAAAGAACCAGCTGGAGGGCCAGGTGCGGTGGCTCAGACTTGTAATCCCAGCACTTTGGGAGGCCAAGGCGGGCAGATCACGAGGTCAGGAGTTTGAGACCATCCTGGAAAAACATGGTGAAACCCTGTCTCTACTAAAAGTACAAAAATTAGCTGGGTGTGGTGGCACCTGCCTGTAATCTCAGCTACTCAGGAGGCTGAGGCAGGAGAATCACTTGAACCAAGGAGTCGGAGGTTGCAATGAGCCAAGATCGCGTCACTGCACTCCAGCCTGGTAACAGAATAAGATTCCCTCAAAAAAAAAAAAAAAAAAAAAAAAAGCTGGAAAGAGGAGAGCCCACAATATTAAGCAGGAGAGATGCCTCTAAGATTTTATCTCTGGCCACCAATTGGAGACACACGGATCGAGTACAGTATTGAAAACTGTCATGGTGACCAAGCCCTGCCTCTGATATAAGGCACTTAAACTTACAACTTAAAAAAATCCAAGGCAGCATAAAATTATGAGCACCTGCAACACCCAGGGACACCATCAGGGTGGGGTGCTGTGCCCCAGAGTCAGGGTCTCAGATCTTGGTCCCCTGGGAGTGAGAAATAAAGATGACTTGCCCCTGCTCCCCCTCTGCTCCCTTAACACTGATCTTCCCACACTGCACCTCCTTCTTCTGCTCCCAAATCCCTGCCCAGTGCTCTGCCGCAGACATCACTGTCCCCAGGGCATACACAGTGCAGCCTACTGCACATAAACACAAACTCAAAGAAGGTGACAGAAATCTGTGTCTGGGACATCTGATTATGAAAGAGGGAGGTCAGTGAATTTACAGCCACAGAGAGTGGGACTCACCAGGCTGCATCCTGATGAAGCTGTAACATAACATGTGAGACCACGTGTGAAATGTGCAAATCCATGTGGAATAGAACACGCAGCCTGGCCTGGGACAGCGGCCATCCACATTCCCCTTCCACTCCACCAGAGGGCGGCAGAGTCCCTATCGCCCTGGAGCCTTCCCAGGGATGACCTCCCTCAGAGGAACCCACAGCCCAGCAGGGTCCACCCTCACCAGGGTCACCTTGGCCCACGTCCTCCTCACCCTCCAAGCTCCCCACACAGATTCTGTCAGCTCCTCCCTGCAGCCAGGCGGCCGCCAACATAAGGCCACTCCCTCTGCAGGCAGCTCCTGCCCCAAACACCCACTCCTTCCCTGGGCTCAGCTAAAAAGGCATCTCCCAGGGCAGCGCTGGTGCACGCAACACCACACTGAGCACTTTCCCCTCGTGACCTCCTTCCATCCTCATTAGCTCTTCCTGTGACTGCTCCCTAAATGCCCACCCCTGCTCCCTCTGTCCTGTTCTCTAGGGCATGACAGGCTGAGCCCAGCACTGACACAGAACCACAGACACCTGAGGGCCCACAGTGCCTCTGGGGAATCAGCCGGGCACCCTGTGACCTTCCCTCTGCACCGCAGAAGGCTCAGAGAGTATGTGACGGTCACACCCAGGCATCATCTGCGATGTGGCCACCTGCCCCCTGCTGTCCTTCGTGAAGTCAGGAGGGAGGACAGAGTTCTCTCATGTGCACAACATGGGGGGCAAGGGATGAGCTCCCTTTGTTCCCAGAAAATGTCCCACTCCTACCTGCCCTCTCAGGTGTGACAACGTCCCCCACCCCAGACACGCTCTCTGGCCACTGCCCATCCTTCCTCTACACAGAGGGGCTTGACCAGGTCCAAACCCTTAGAACAGACCCCAGGGGATGTCAGCATGGGGAAGACTGAGCCCATCCTGGCTGCAGAGTAAGTTGGAATGAGTCTCTCTCCAGCTCTGAGCCCCTGCTCTGTCCCATGCTCCCTCTCCTGGATCTGAGGGAGCCGTGTCCTGTGGGGCCCCTGGTCAACTCCTCACTCCCTGCTGCATCCCCCATGGGGAAGGTGGGGTGACCACAGGACAGTCAGCCAGGCAAAAACAGAGGATACCCAAGATGGTCAGAGAGAACATGGAAGGCCTGAGCCCCCGCTCAGCTTCCAGAACCTAAGTAGCAAGAAAATGGCTGAGACCTGTCCCTGGTGACCACAAGGCCCACAGCCCCCACTGACCAACCAGAACAGCCCTCTCTCTCAGGAGCATCAGAGATTATTTGCCCTGCACACCAGCAGAAAGGACAGTCCCCTCTAGGATACCCAGGGCATTGAATGTCCATCCTTGGAAGCTGCAACCAAACTTGACACAATGAGAGAGGGGGAGGATCCCTCTCCGCAGTGAGCATTCAGCTCCCCAAAGCTCAGTGGTGGAGCCCCAACCTCCCAATCTGAAGGGAAGAGCCAGATGGGGATGGGAGAGGACAGGGGGAGCGACTGTGCACCCTAACCTGGTGACATGGGCTGCAGGATGCTGAGGGCCCAGGGCTGTGCTCACCCAACCTACAGGGTGTGTGTGTGACTGTGTGTCTGGGTGTGTCTCTTTGTGTGTGTGTGTGTGTGTGTAGTGTGTATAGAGCCTGGGTGAGAGAATCACTGCTGAAGAAGGAAGAGACCTCCCAGGGCCCTGAAACACAGACAGAAAATAAAAAGGAGGGACAAGGAGGCAGGACTGAGAGGGGAGGGGACAGAGAGGTGTGTCCTGAGCACAGACCCCACCCATGAGCCTGAGACGTGCTCCTGCCCTGGGAAGAGGCTCAGTGCAGAAGGAGGAAGGACAGCACAGCTGACAGTGGTGATCTGAAAATTTCTGGATCCCAGGCTCATCTCCACAGAGGAGGACACGCAGGCAGCAGAGACCATGGTGCCCCCCTCAGCCCCTCCCTGCAGATGGCACGTCCCCTGGCAGGGGCTCCTGCTCACAGGTGAGGAGTGAACTTCCTGGGAGAGGACAGCAGGAGGAAGTGCAGTGACTGACTGGGGTCTCCTGGGGAGGAGGAGGCTCTGAGTGGGGACTGAGGGCTTCTATTGGAGCCTTAATAGAAGAGAGGACACCAGAGGCAGTCGGGGGTCAAAGCAGGAAAATCACATTGAACTGGAATTGGCAAGAGGCAGGAACATCTCAAGTGTTCCATATTCCTTGTTAATAATCACTTTTGAAAAATGATAATAACTATATGAGACGACACTTCACATAAAAACATAACCAGGGCATGAAACATTGTCCTCAGCCAACAATGTCAGACATTGGCAAATAAACCCCAGGAAGCAGAGGGCCCTGGGAAGGCTCATGAGCTCATCCACAGGAGTCTGCAGCCTGTCTCAGGCACTGGGGTGCAGCCAAGATCACACAAGTCCCTGCCCTCACAGAGCTCACACTCTCCTGGGGAGGAAGACAGACACGCAAAGAGATCTAGAATGTGAGGTCAGGTGTTGACGAGAGCCCTGGAGGGAGGGAACACAGCGTGGAAAGGTCAGAAAGGGAAAACCCAAGGTCTCTAGAGGAGGTGTCAAGGAAGGGGTATCCTAAGGATGCCCTGATGTTAGCAGGCTCTGAGGGCATTGTGGAGGGAGCCATGCAGACCCCTGAAGAAGAGGATTCCACACAGGGAAATGCCAGGGTCAGAGGTATTGAAGAAAAGGGGACTCTGCTGCTGCTGACTTTGACACAGTAGGACACACACACACACAAACACACACACTCCAAAGCTCAGATCTCCATCTTCCCACCCCAATACATAGGTTGCAATATTGACTGATGCTCTCTCCCCGTCCTAGCCTCACTTTTCACCTTCTGGAACCCGCCCACCGCTGCCCAGCTCAGTATTGAAGCTGTGCCACCCAATGCTGCAGAGGGGAAGGAGGTTCTTCTGCTTGTCCACAGTCTGTTCCAGGACCCTCTTGGCTACAACTGGTACAAAGGGGAAACGGTGGATGCCAAACGGCGAATTATAGGATATGTAGTGGAATCTCAAATAACTACCACAGGGCCCGCATACAGCGGTCGAGAGGCACTATACCCCAATGCATCCCTACTGATGCAGAACGTCACCAGAAATGACACAGGATTCTACACCCTACAAGTCGTAAAGCTAGATCTTGTGAATGAAGAAGTAACGGGCCAGTTCAGCGTACACCGTGAGTGATTCCTCCTGTCCTCTGGGTGTTGGGGGTCAGTTTCACTTCACACACACAGGATTGTCAGGCCTGGGCTGGGCCTGTGTCCTCCTCTGCATCATGTCCTATTTTAGGGTTTGGGCATTTAGTGCAGGACACACACAGGGGAGACAAACTTCCACAGATCAGAATTCCTTTCCTGCATCCAGACCCTGCAGACACTCGTGGCAGAGGAAGGACAGTCTGATGACGGGGGCTCATCAGGAGATCAGTCTCAGCCAAGCACCCCGTGCCCTCCCCATGGACCTGACCCTGAGAAAGCCCCTAAAGAACTGGGTCAGGGTCGGACCTGAGGGAGCCCCTGGGATCCTCACAGAGAAGCTCAGCCCTGGAAGCCCCTGCTCCAGAACCCCTATCCCAGGATCCTGACTCCAGGTGACCCTCGGGAACCTGTGCCAGAGCTGGGTTGCAGCCTTCTGGGCAGGGCCAACTGAGAACAAAGAACTACCACCTGTCCAAGGGCTACGGTTCCTGGAGCTGCTCACCAGCCAGGGCTCAGACCCCAGAGCCTCATCTGGGCAAGGACAGAGTCTTGTCCTTCACCTGAGATTCAGTGAAGAGGACAGATGGGCAAGCTTCTTAGGCCATCGGCCAACTGCCCTGGGAGGTTTAGGAGACTCCATAGAAAGTTCAGTGTCCCCAGGGGACAGAAATAGAAGAAAGATGTTCCCAACAGCAACTTGTCCAGCAGGGATCATGTCAAGGGGACCCTCTCATGGAGGCAAATAATAGCCCATCTGTTTGTATGAGTGCCTCCTCTGTGACTTCAGGTCAGGTGACTATGAATAATTTAATGCTAATTTTAAGAGAAGCTTTTTTTTTTTTGAGATGGAGTCTCCCTCTGTCGCCAGGCTGCTGTGCCAGTGGCACAATCTCAGCCCATTGCAACCTCCACCTCCCAGGTTCAAGCGATTCTCCTGCCTCAGCCTCCCAAGCAGCTGGGACTACAGGTGTGTGCCACCATGCCCAGCTAATTTTTGTATTTTTAGTAGAGACAGGGTTTCACCATATTGGCCAGGATGGCCTTGATCTCTTGATATCATGATTCACCTGCCTAGGCCTCCCAAAGTGCTGGGATTACAGGAGTGAGCCACAGCACCTGGCCAACAGAAGCTTATTACTGAGAAGAAACAGAGGCACAGAAAGACACAGTCACTGAACCAGGGTCACATAAACACGAGGGGCAGATCAGAGTCCCATCAGGTCCCTCTCCAGCCACAGCCCCGTCCTCTCTTCCACAAGAAGTGGGGCCTTATTGGGTTCCATGGACCCCACGGTCATCCGTTGGCTCAAATCCTTTCTTCCTGGGCATCCAACCCTCAGAGGAGTAAAAGCAAATAACTGATTAGTTTGTACTCCAGAACTAAATCACCTGCCCCAACTGTCAGAGCCAGTGCAAAAAAATGTCCTGGCTCCCTCTGTGATCTTAACCCCCTCACTGAACCTGAGATCCTGTTTCCTGGTGTGTTGGTGTCACTCCCGCAGGAGGACAAAAGAAAGGACTTTGCTTTCTCTCCCCACTCACACCCTGTACCAGGACAGACCCAACGGCTGACACACACTCACTAGTTCTCTCATGAAGGGGAGAGGGAATGAATGAAAGAATGAATGATCCATAACCTATTTAGCGACTAGATCCTGGATGGCCAGGCGGGTGCTGCCTGATGGGTTTACTGCCTGTTGCACACACATCTGTGTCCTCATGATGGCGCCATTGTGATAAGGTGGGGTCCTTCAGGTGGGGAGACACATGAGCCACTGGCATCTCACTTAGACCGTCCAATTCACAAAAACCTAATTAAACTCTACTTGTGTCTCCTGAGGTCAAGAGAAAAATGAAGAAAGCATTGCATATGTCTGTTTTGGGTTCCTCCCAGTTTTGCCTAACTCTGTAGGAATTAGGGGCAGGAAGCTTTCTAAATTTACCAATGTAACACACATTGCTTCTCCTAATTTGAAATCATTCCTCCCTTTATGTAATTGACACACCTAAGACTTCCTCTCTGACCGTCCTGTGCTCCTAACAGGACTCACGTGCCTCCCTCTACCTGGGAGTTGCTAATTTCAAGCGAACTTCAGGATCTTCCTTTGAGCATAATGTGATCCCGCTGGAATTCACAGGACACCTAAACCTTATTTTATTATAAAGAGAAAGGCTCCTTCCACCAATTAATTTTAGATCTGTGGACAATTAATAGCAATTTCTACTTATGGAAAAAAAATAATGTTTCCTCCAATTTTGTTTTTTACTATAGTGAGAACATGACATAATAGCTAAATTCCTGATACATTTTAAAAAGTGAACTACAGTTACACATTGACCATCAAAAATCCAAAATCTGGGTGGGGCGTGGTGGCTCACACCTAGCACTTTGGGAGGCCAAGGCAGATGGATTGCCTGAGCTCAGGAGTTTGAAACCAGCCTCAGCAACACGGTGAAATCCCATCTCTATTAAAAATACAAAAAAAATTAGCCAGGCGTGGTGGTGTGCGCCTATAGTCCCACCTACTCAGGATACTGAGGCAGGAAAATTGTTTGAACCAGGGAGGTGGAGGTTACAGTGAGCCAAGATCTTGCCACTGCACTCCAGCCTGGGTGACAGAGCGAGACGCCATCTCAAAAAAAAAAAAAAAATCCAAAATCTGAAATGTCCCAAAATTCCACACTTTTTGGCCACTAATGTGATGCTCAAAAGAAATACTCACTGGAGCATTTTGGATTTTGAATTTTCAGATGTGAGATGCTAAACCGGTAAGTATACTGCAAATATTCAAAAATTTTAAAAAGTTAGAATTTCAAAACACTTTTGGTCCTAAGCCTTATGCATAAGAAATACTCAGTCTGTGTGAACTATAGGCATGAAGCTGTACAGCAGATCTCTACAACCTCCTCATCCTGTGTAAATGAAACTTCACACCCATTGAACAACTCCTCATTCTCCACACCCATCCCATAGCAACTACCATTCTACTACCTGATTCCATGAGCTTGACTACCCTAGGAACCTCATATAAGTGGAATCATACTGTATTTGTCCTATGAGTGACTTATTTCACTTTGCATAACGTCCAATGGGAGAAGATATCTGCAAAACTTCTTCCCAAATTTCTGACTCATAACTCTCAAACCCACATGGTCCGTGAGGACCCAGCAGTTCATGCTCC
This sequence comes from Cacajao melanocephalus, assembly GCA_963573385.1. Lineage (NCBI taxonomy): Eukaryota > Metazoa > Chordata > Mammalia > Primates > Pitheciidae > Cacajao > Cacajao melanocephalus. The sequence goes on along the minus strand of CAUYLG010031139.1, from coordinate 12,756 downwards.
CCTTTTCCATCAGTCAGTTTGCATTTGCAAATGTCCATTTGTATTTATGGAAGGATCCAGAGCTACTCACCTGCCCTCTGCAGGAAAAGAAGAGACATTAAAAACCAAGGAAAGGAAACATACTTCTGCTCCAAAGCCATCTGCTCTTGTGCCTGTCCCCTTCACTCTTTCTAGATCATTCCTTGGACTGCTCTATCTTTAGAGGTCACTGGCTTTAGCAAGTCACCATGAAACACCTAGGAAAACTGCCTCACCTTGTGGCTCCACTGCCTAATGACCGAGCCGACCTCCAGGCTTGCCCCTGGCCTCCCTCTCCTGTGTTATTTCTGTTGAAACACTCAGTCCCAGGTCAGGCTGCCCAGTATCCTTGGGAATTAAGGATAATGGCAAATCCCATCATCTCCCAGCTCTAGAATGTTCTTGGAAAGAAACCCCTCAAAAACACACCTCAAGGGGCAAAGTAGGACTGTGAAGCTGGAAGGGACTCAGCACCTATAGGTTCTAGGTGAAGACCCCAAGGTGGGCCAGGCAGGCAGCCAGTCAGGGAGGGACCAGAAGAGGCACCAGGACTGTAACTCCCAGTCCTGGGTCCATCCACAACCCAGCGCTGCTGCTTAATGAACACTTGAGAAGGTCTGTACTTCTCCCACACAGAGCAGGTGGCCTCGTGGTCTCTAAGCCCTGATTGTCGTGCATCTGTCTTGTGACACACACACGTGCTGTGGGCTTTTAAGGACTCGGGTGGGCCGAGAGGTGGGAGATGCCAACTCTGATTGAAAGATGCCTGTGAAGGAATCACAGGTGCCACACAGGGCAATCTTCTCTCTGTTATCTGCACAGTGGAGCTGTCCAAGCCCTACATCACCAGCAACAACTCCAGCCCTGTGGAGAACAAGGATGCTGTGGGCTTAACCTGTGAACCTGAGACTCAGGACACAACCTACCTGTGGTGGGTAAATGGTCAGAGCCTCCTGGTCAGTCCCAGGCTGCAGCTGTCCAGCGACAACAGGACCCTCACTCTACTCAGCGTCACAAGGAATGACACAGGACCCTATGAGTGTGAAATAAAGAACCCAGTGAGTGCGAACTTCAGTGACCCAGTCACTCTGAATGTCCTCTGTGAGTATCTTCTGTTCCTCTGTGGCCCTGGCTTCCATCCCAAATCCACACAGCCAGAGGCCAGGCCTCTCAGTCCCTATCAGGTCCAAAGATGCAGACCCTCACCTCTAGACACCCAGGTGGTCATGACTTCCTGCCCCAGGCAAACATGGGTAGCCCCAGCCTTGACCAAGAATAAGAGGGGAGGGGGTGCTCCTGTCACAGGAGACTTGGGGTCCACATCTTCTGATGGGAGAAACAGGTAAATGTCTCAGACTCCGTCTCAGTAGACACAGCGGGAGTTTGGTTGAGACTGCAGGGTTGTGACTTGTCTCAGAGAGACACTATGGCCCTTCCACAGACCTGGAGCTTCCCCTTCCCTCTGATGACATCACCTGTGACTTTATTCTCTTTGCTCCAGATGGCCCAGATGCCCCCATCATTTCCCCTTCAGACACCTATTACTACCCAGGAGGAAATCTCAGCCTCTCCTGCCATGCAGCCTCTAATCCAGCCTCACAGTATTCTTGGTCTGTCAATGGCACATTCCAGCAACACAAACAAAAGCTCTTCATCCGCAACATGACTGTGAAGAACAGTGGATCCTACACCTGCCACGCCATGAACCCAGCCACTGGCCACAACAGGACCACAGTCAAGATGATCACAGTGTCTGGTATGTGGATCCCTGGGGCACAGGCGGTGTTTACTGGTAGAGTCTATCTGGCTTTCAGAGAAGAGCCAGAAAAAAAGTTTTATTCCCAGCCTCTGTCCAACAGCACAAACAAATCCGAAATTTTTCTCCTAAACCCTCCCAATTCATCTCTACAGACTCTCTTCTGCCTATTTTTCTGATTTCTCATGGCTGACCTTGGGGCTGACCTGAGAAATGTGGAAAGGGGACTTGGTCAGCCCCAGACCCCTATGTAGTGGAAGGGACTTCACAAAGGGGGAACTAGGAGCCTCAAGGTCAACTTGCTTTTCTTTGTCACCAACATGTGGCACCCCTATGTTTCTATTACCCCTTTGTTTTCTTTTACCTATTCCATTAGCTGCAAGAAACATCCAAGGCTTTGAAACAAGCCCACAACGTTCCCCAAACGAGAGAAGGAAGTCCCTTGGATGGGGGAGGAGCAGTTCAGACTCTGCTCCCTTCTCTGCTCCCAGGACCCCCAGTGATAGGCCCTGCCCTGACTCAACCTGGGGTGGGACCTGGCTGTATGGAGAAGGTGTCCAGGTAGCCTCCCCCAAATCTGGCTAAATCAAGATGCCAGTTGAAGCCAAGCCTCCCCCTCATCAGGCTGCAGGCAAATGGGAAGACAGGGAGGGAGCCTCCAGAAAGACTCCTGAGCTGTGTCCTGGCTGTGAAGTCGCTGGCTGTATGAGGCTGTGGGCACAGCACAGAGGACAGTGAGTGATGCACACTTGGAGACATAGGGAGATTCAACCACGGGGGCTCTGCATGGGAGGGAAGGGGCAGTGCCAGTGTGCATTTATAGAAAGGGTAAGACTACCAGCCACTATATATATATTTTTTCTTTTTTACATAAGACTTACCATTAACTATTTCTATCCGTGAAATTTACTATTGTGTAACCATCGCCACTATCCATTTCCATAACTTTTTCATCTCACCATATTAAACCTCTGCACCCAATAAACAGTAACTCTTACTTCTTCTCCCACTAACCCCTGGTAACCTCCATTCTACTTACTTTCTGCCTCTATGTAATTGACTATTCTAACAACCTTATATAAATGGAATTATATCATAGTTGTGCTTTTGTGTCTGGCTTATTTCACTTACCATAATGTCTTCAAGGTTCATCCATATTGCACCATCTATCAGAATTTTATTCCTTGTTAAGTTTGAGTAACATTCCATTGTACGGATATACCTCATTTTCCTATCCACTTATCTTTCAGTGGACTTCAGTTGTTTCCACCTTTTGGCTATTGTGTGGCTAATGCTGCTGTGAATATTTGTGCACAAATATCTGTTCAAATTCCTTCCAATTCTCTTGCATGTATGTCCAGAAGTGGAATTGCTGGCTCAAATATTAATTCTTTGTTTAATTTTTTGAGAAACTGCCACACCATTTTCCACAGTGCCTATAACATTTCACAATCCCATTAGCAATGCACTAGAGCTCCAATTTTTCCACCTCCTTAAAAACACTTATTGTTTGTGTGTATGTGTTTTTTTTTTTTTTAATCAAAGCCATTCTGATGTCTTTGAGGTATTCTATCATTGGGGTTTTGTTTTGCATATCTCCAAGTATTAGTAATGTTGAGCATCTTTGCATGTGCTTATTGGCCATTTGTGTATCTTCCTTAGAGAAATCTCTATTTTGGTCTTTTGTCCTTTTTTAACTGGGTTTTTGGATTTTTGCTGTTCTTGATTTGTAGTAGTTCTTCACATATTCTGAAAATTAATCCTTTATCATACATGATTTGCAAATATTTTTCCCACTTCATGGGTTGCCCTTTCACTTCCTCGATAATGTTCTTTGATATGTAAAAGTTACTAATTTTCATGAAGTCCAGCTTATCCATTCTTTCTTTTGTTGCCTATGCTTTTGTTGTTATAACCGAGAAACCACTGTGAAATCCAATGTCATGGAGTTTTTTCCTTGTGTTTTCTTCTAAGAGTTTTACAGTTTTTTACTCTTACATTTGGTCTTCGATCTGCTGTGGGTTAATTTTTTGTATGTAGTGTCAGGTAAAGGTTCAACTCATCCTTCTGCATGGATATCCAGCTTTCCCAAAATCATCTGTTGAAAAGACTGCGCTTTCCCCACTGAATAGTCTTGGCATCCTTATCAAAAAGCATTTGGCCATACATGCAAGCATTCCTTTCTGGGCTTTCTTTTCTATTCCACTGGTTTCTATGTCTTCCTTTATGCAAGTATCACATTGTATTGATTACTGTGGCTTTGTAATAAATGCTGAAATCAGGATTCAGCATTTTTTCAAGGTTATTTTTTTCACATTTGTTTGGCTATTTTGAGTCCTGAAATTCCATATGAACTTTAGGATAGATTTTTCTATTTCTGCAAAAAGTGTCATTGGCATTCTGATAGAAATTGTGTTGAATCTGTAGCTCACTCTGGGTAGTATTGTCCTCATAACAATACTGGGTCTTCCGATCCTTAAAAACAAAACATCTTCCCATTTATTGAGGTCATCTTTAATTTCCTTCAGCAATATTTTCTCGTTTTCAGAATACAATCCTTTCACCTTGGTTAATATTTTATTCTTTTTGATGTTAATGCAAATTAAAATTTTTTTCTTAATTTCTTTTCAGATTGTTCATTATTAGTATATAGAAATGCAACTGATGCTTGCATATTGATTTTGTATTCTGCAACATTACTGAATTTATTAATAAATTCTAACAGGTTTTTTCATCTTTAAAGTTTTCTACATACAGGTTCAAGTTATCTGTGAAAAGATAGATAATTTTACTTCTTTCCAATTTGAAAGTCTTTTTTTCTTGCCTAATTTCTCTGGCTAGGATTTCTAATACTATTTAAATAGATGTGGCAAAAGCAGGCATCCTTTTCTTGTTCCTGATCATAGAGGGAAAGCTTTCAGTCTTTCTCTATTGAGTATGATGTCAGCCTTAGGCTTCTCAAATACTATCTTTATTATATTGAGATGGTTTCCTTCCATTCATAACTATAATGTTTTTATTAAGAAAGAATGTTGAATTTTGTCAAATGCAATTTTTATTCAATCTTTCTACTAATTATAGGTCTATTCAGATTTTTTTGTGTGTTTCTAGGAATTTGTCCATTTTCATCTAGGTTATCCAATTTATTGGCATACAATTATTCATAGTACTTTTGTAAACATTATTTCTCTAGAATTGATTTAATGTCTCCATTTTCTTTTCTTTTTTTTTTTTTTTTTTTTTTTTTTTTTTTTTAGAGAGAAAAACAGGGTCCCGCTCTTTAGGCCAGCCCAGGGTGGAGTGCAGTGGTGCGATCACAAGTCACTGCAGCCTCAAACTCCTAGGCTCAAGCGATCCTCCCATCTCAGCTTCCCAGGTAGCTGAAACTACAGGTGCACACCACCATGCCGGGCTGATTTTTTTTTTAATTTTGTAGAGACAGAATCTCCCTATGCTGGCTGGTTTCAAACTCTAGGCCTCAAGCAATCCTCTGGATTTGACTTCCCAAAGTGATGGGATTGAGGGTGTAAGCCACCATGCCTGACTCCATTTTCATTTCTGATTTTAGTAATTTCAATCTTCTCTCTTTTTTTCCTTAGTCAATCTAGTTAGTGATTGTCAATTTTGTTGATTATTTTGAAGAACCAACCTTTGGTTTCATTGATTTCCTCTATTGTTTTTCCATTCTCCATTTTATTTATATCCACTCTAATCCTTATTACTTCCTTCATTCACTGTGTTTGGGTTTAGTTTGTTTTTCTCCTATATTGTGAAGTTGTAAATTAGGTTATTGATTTAAGATCTTTCTTTTTTTTTAATGTAAGAGTTTACAGTTATAAATTTATTTCACAAGATTCTTAACTTCTCTGAGCCTCTGATTCCTCAACTGAAAATTGCAGTAACAATGTTTGCTTCATAGCATTGTTTTAAAGGTTTAATGTAATCATCAATGAAATCTTCAGCAAAATGCCACATACAGAGGAAATGTTTCACAAATGTTAGCTGCTATATTACTACAGTTTTTTCACCACTCTAAGCCTTTGTCTTCTCATCTGTAAAATGAAAATAATGTCTACCTGACAGGGTTCGTGTATAAATCAAATGAGATATAGGTAAAGTATTCAGCACAGGGCCTGGCCCATAGGAGGTGCCCCTCAAGAGTAGCTAACATAGCGTTAATCATCAGCCTGAGTTGACTGGTGAGGGCCAAAAGTAAATGGTTCCAATAGAAATAAAGAAACAGATGCAGAAGGGTGTGTGTGTGTGTGTGTGTGTGTGTGTGTGTTTGTAAAAGGTATTTTATGTAAATACACACACATAAAAAAAAAGAGGCAACACAGAAAACACTAGGACATGGTAATTGGCTACACATGAAAGAGAAAGAATAAAAAGCTAAATGCAAAGAATTAAACCTGGTATGTTAGTTTTTACCCACTGAGATGCAGCCAAGATGGGATTAGACATGCAAGGTAATTTATTAGGAAAAACACCTGTGAGGGAAAGTGGGGCAGGTGTGGGAGAAGCCTGGGAGATCCCTCAGACCACGATGCAGATCTGATCCCTGTGAAGGAGAAAGAGAAAAGAAGTTTTAGATAGCAGTGCAGTCCTTTTTTTTTTTTTTTTTTTTTTTAAAGACAGTCTCACTCTGTTGCCCAGGCTGGAGTACAGTGGTGTGATCTCGGCTTAATGGAACCTCCACCTCCCAGGTTCAAGTGATTCTCCTGCCTCAGCCTCCTGAGTAGCTGGGATTACAGGTGCCTGGGACCATGCCCAGCTAATTTTTTGTATTTTTAGTACAGACAAGGTTTCACTGTGTTAGCCAGGGTGGTCTCAGTCTCCTCAACTTGTGATCCGCCCACCTCAGCCTTCCAAAGTGCTGGGATTACAGGCGCGAGCCACCGTGCCCAGCCAAATAGTGGTACAGTTCTAAGTGAGTTTCAGCAAGGCTGATGGGGTGTCCTCCAACTAGTAACCCATTAGAGTTAAACAGAGTCTCATAATACTGGGCTTGCTTTCACACCCCTGCTGGGAGCCCCTGAGAAGAGAGGTCTCTGTGCAAAGGTGGTGGTCAATTTGGAACACATTGACATGGACCGTCTGTCAATCAACTCCCTGCCATAGAGACCTGCCACAACTAAGACACTGAGAAAAAGATGCAACCATGAAAAGTGGAAAGTTCTAATGACACAAAAAATATCACAGCCTTTCTCACATCCCAAAGCCTTCAAAAATATCTGAGTAAAGAAAGGCCAGGATGAAATTGACAGAAGACTGATCATCAACCTACAAACATGGTGAGAGGGGAAAAAAAACTGCAAGAATATAGTTGGCTAATCACTTCCCAGCAACCTTCCCACAAAAATAACATATTCCTTGAAAAAAACAAGTAGAGACTACTTCATGCTAAGAGCTGGTTCCTGGGGCACCACACTGTAAAATAACATCACCTTCATTCCTTCTCTTTTCTTTCCATGACAGATGCTTCAGCACCAGATAGTTCTCCTGTCCTCTCAGCTGGGGCCATTGTCAGCATCATGATTGGAGTGCTGGCCAGGGTGGCTCTGATATAGCAGCCCTGGTGTATTTTCTGCATTTCAGGAAGACTGGCAGGTATGATGGCCTTTCCTCTTGTCCTGTTTCCTGCAAGGGTGACCGCCATGCTTGGGAGAGAAAACTGTATCCCGGGATTGAATCTCATCCTCCTCCCAACAAACTCCTGCTTCTCATCACTAACTCCTGCAGGTCTCTTCTTCCCTGATCTCCATGCTCCATGTACCCCACTGTCTCTTAGATGTGATTATTCCTAGCCTCTACTCATTTGTTTCCCAGATTCAATACACTATGAAAGTCTTTTGATCCTTTCTTAAGATCTATCACTTGTATCATTCTGTCCATTCCCATAAACCTCAACAACTGCTCAAAGTCCTGCTTGACTTTTTGTCTCTAGTCTTTGAAATTTCCCTTGCATATGGCTGCCTCATTACCTTCCTAAAATCTAGTTCACTCACCTACTCAAGAATCTTCAGGGGCCTATTCTGGCCTATTTGATAAGCTCACATTTCTTCTCTTTACTAATCCTTCTTACTTTCTTTACCTCTACTCCCTAGTATGATTCCTCCATCCTAATAAGATCTGACTCTACACATCCCTGCCCCTCTGCCCAAATGCACATCGAATTCTTAGTTTCAATGCTATGCCTAAAAACAGGATGCTCTCCCATCCACTCTCTGAACTGTGGAGTGACCCACACCCTTCATCACAAGCAACCTCTGACCTTGTGGAGAACAATGACTCTAGCATTAACGTGTGAACCTGAGATACAGGACACAACCTATGTGTGGTTGAGAACCCTTTCCCAATGACCAATTCATGTGTTCATGAAAGATACAGAAATAAAGAAGGCAAGGTCCCTATCCCAGAGAACATATGGCCTAAGACAGGAGATAACATTTGAAAAATAATCATAATACCAAAATAGAAAAATGTTGACTGCCACAAGAAATCAAACAAATCTGATGGGAAATACAGCCGCACATTGGAAATCACTGATAAACATTTTTTTAAATGATGCTCAAGCCTCACCCATAAATTCTGCCCTAATGTCTGGAGTGGGATCCAGGCACTGCAATTTTTAAGCCCTCCCAGATGCTACTCAAATGTAACCAGGATGGAGAACTCCTGTTCTAATAGGTAGAATGTGAGGCTAAAACAATGTTTCTTTAGCTGGGAGTATTCGAATTTCCTAGAAACCTTTTTCAACATATACAACCCTATACTTTGTTGGCCCCATTCATTAATGTGCTCCATCAGGAACTTAGTAATCCAGCTGAGAAACAGAAGCTAAGTGGAAAAGCCACCTTATTTGATATGCTAAATTCCATGGAAAGCATTGTTAATTGATAAGTGATGCTAAACCTTTTCTAAGTTATACTTTGGGTATGTTACTGATATGGGTGTTCCAAAAATTATATGAGATTCCTAGAAAAAGAGTATGTTTTCAGTCATAATGTTATATGCCACAGAAGTAACTTAATTTCTATGTGAGCTGTGCCTTTATCATAACAAACTCTCATCAGAGTTTTAACCATAGTTATTTTCAAACTTTGTCATTCACAGACAATTGTTTTTATTCTTCCTCAAAGCATTTGCAATCAGCTACTACCCAAAATTGCTTCTTCTTCAAGGAGGTTTATGGAAAAGACTCTGACAAGTACTCTTGAATACAAGTTTCTGTTCACTTTAAGATCATACCACTGAACTGTCTAAGAACTTGCAAACAGGCTGATGCCTCATGAAATTGCCAATCAAAATACAGAAGAAAAAAAATCAATTTCATTGAACTAAATAATAATGAGGATAATGTTTTTTAAATTCTGTATTTGAAAATTTGTTAATTCTTTAAGTGTTTTCTTTTTCAGATTTATTAATTTATTTTTTTTTATTTTTATTTTATTTATTTTTTTTTTTGAGATGGAGTCTTGCTTTGTTGCCCAGGCTAGAGTGCAGTGGCACGACCTCGGCTCACTGTAACCTCCACCTCTTGGGTCCTAGCAATTATTCTGCCTCAGCCTCTCAAGTAGCTGCGATTACAGGTGCCTACCACAACACCTGGCTAATTTTTATAATTTTAGTAGAGACGAGGTTTCACCATGTTGGCCAGGCTGGTCTCGAACTCCTGACCTCAGGTGATCCACCCACCTTGGCCTCCCAAAATGCTGGGATTACAGGCATGAGCCACTGTGACCAGCCAAATTTCTTTATCTTTTACTATAAATAAATAGATTTTTATGTATAGTTTACGGCAATTTGGTAAAGTATACTTTTGTGAACAAAAAATTATAACATTTACTTTTGTTTCCTACCTGACTGCCACAGAACTGGGCAACTATTCATGAGTATTCATATGTTTATGGTAATTCAGTTATTTGCACAAGTTCAGTAAGAATCTGCTGTCTTTTTAATGGGATATGTTTTTAAACATTGGTTATATTACCAAGGCTTTGATTGGGATATTTGAGAATATACATAGAATGACAGATTAACCAAGTGTCTAATCTATTGTGTCAACCCCAAATTTTTACGTAAGAGATCCTTTAGTCCATGCAGTGGCTAACATTAGCAGCATCTTTAACACAACTGTTTGTTCAAATATATCATGATCCCTTTTAGAGTTAGACTTCTAGACTCACTTGTTCTCACTCCCTGTTTTAGTTTAACCCAGGCATGTGATGCTAGATAATAAAATTCCTCCCTGTTGGCTGAACAGAGAAGAGTCTGTGAAGTTTATGATGCTTCTCATTGCACATGGATAAATATATTGGGTATTAAAGAGTCTCAGTTACAAAAATTAACAAATATGCTATTTGGTTAAAATGGCTACACTCAACTAGTTCATTCTTTGATCTATTCTATTTTAGTTGGTTTGCATCTTGCCAAAGGTGCATACTCCAAACTCTTCATATTGTCTTCCTGATAATCACCCTAGCAGTCTCCCTGGTGTGCTGTAATCTCTAAAAGTTTTAAATGTTTGCATGCTGCCATCCATCTAATATCAAATGGTCTCTCTTTGGCTGGAATTACATAATCTCAAAGAAATGTGTGATCAGGAGGATATCATAACCTATAAATGATGGAAGCCAAAAATGATGATAACTGAGAGTCACGCTAATGCTTCAGGTTTTGGTCACACTCTCACATAAATGAGAGCCTAAAGGCTCCAAATTAGAGCCACTCATGCTAAATGCTACATACTCCAACTGGAATTTTAAGGAAGCAGATCTCAAAACAGACCCGTTTTTTCTGAAAACGGAAGAGTCCAGTCTCCCTGAGTCAACATAATAAGGAAGTCCCCTCTCCTTTAATATTTACCCCAAAAAAAGCAATCTGAAGTACCCTGATGTTATCCAATCACTTTATTTCTATGGCTCTGTGTACTGGTTCCAATTTGACAAAACCCACTGTTCTGTTATTGTATTGCCCACGAGGAGCTATGACTGTATTGGTAGAGTGGGAGCTGCCCCAAATCCTGAATCACAAATAAAAGCCAATTAGATCTATATTTATATTAGTTGGAATTTTGTCTTTTGATGCATGTTCACAGCCAGCGATGATTAGTGGAGCCAGTGAGCTACAAAAATGAAGAGGAAGTAATCTGCTACATGCTGGGGACCTTTATGTTTGTACCTCATCCAACGCTCACAATGACCCTTTAAGTAGGCACTATTATCCCTCTATTCCAAGACATCAGTTAACCTGTTGCTTATCTCACCTGATAAAAGGTGGAACCAGGACTCAGACTCACATATTTCTGAATCTAAAATTCACGCTTCCAGCAAAAGATACTATCAACAGAGTAAACAGACAACCTACAGAATGGGAGAACGTATTTTCGAACTATGCATTTGACAAAAATGTAATATCCAGCATCTATAAGGAACTTAAACAAACTTATAAGAAAAAAATCAACCCCATTAAAAAGTAGGCAAAGGACATGAACAGACATTTTTTTTTCTTTTTTTTTGATATGGAGTCTCGCTCTGTCACAGGCTGGAGTGTACTGGCATGATCTCAGCTCACTGCAACCTCTGCCTCCCAGGTTCAAGCAATTCTCCTGCCTCAGCCTCCCGAGTACCTGGGATTACAGGTGCCCACCACCACACCTGGCTATTTTTTTTTTTTTTTGCACTTTAAGTAGAGATAGGGTTCCACCATGTTGGCCAGGCTGGTTTTGAACTCCTGACCTCAAGTGATCCACCTGCCTCAGCCTCTCAAAGTGCTAGGATTACAGGTGTGAGCCATCACACCCAGCCAACAGACACTTTTCAAAAGAAGACATACATAGGAAATAAAGCTCACTATCATTGATCATTAGAGAAATGTAAATCAAAACTACAATGAGATACCATCTCACACCAGTCAGAATGGCTAACATCAAAAAAATAACATGCTGGCAAGGTTGTGGAGAAAAGGGGATGCTTATACACTGCTGGTGGAATTGTCAATTAGTTCAATCATTGTGGAAAGTGGTGTGGCAATTCCTCAAAGAGCTAAAATCAGAACTACCATTTGACCCAGCAATCTCATTACTGGGTACATACCCATAGGAATGTAAATCATTCTACCATAAAGACATGTGCACATGAGTGTTCACTGCAGCTTCCTTTTTCACAATCGAGAAGACACGGACTCGATCGAAATGCCCATCAATGGAAAACTGCATTTTTAAAATGTGGTACATATACACCACAGAATACTATGCAGCCATAAAAAATAATGTGGTCATCTCTTTTTCAGGAACATGGGTGGAGCTAGAGGACATTATCCTTAGCAAGCTAACACAGAAACAGAAAACCAAATACTGCATGTTCTCACTTATAAGTGGGAGCTAAATGATGAGAACATACGGACAAAAAGAAGGAGAAAAACAGACACTGGGGCCTACAAGAGGGTAGAGAGTGGGAGTTAGAAGAGGAGCAGAAAAAACAACTACTGGTACTAGGCTTAGTACCTGGGTGATGAAATAATTTGTACATCAAACCCCTGTAACATGGGTTTACCTACATAACAAAGCTGCACATGTACTCTGAACCTAAAATAAAAGTTTTTTAAACCACAATAAAATTCAAACATCAACAATTTAATCTCTAATCCTTCTCCAATCAAAATTTTAAGATTTTTTTTGTTTTTTTTTTCTATGACTATACTTTAAGTTCTGGGGTACATGTGCAGATCTTGCAAGGATTGTTAAATAGATATACACATGCCATGATGGTTTGCTGCCTCCATCCCCCCTACGTTAGGTATTTCTCCTAATGTTATCCCTCCTCAACCAAAATAGGAATGCTTTTACACTGTTGGTGGGAGTGTAAATTAGTGCAACCATTGTGGAAGACAGTGTGGTGATTCCTCAAGGATCTAGAAATAGAAATACCATTTGACCCAGTAATCCTATTACTGGGTATGTACCCAAAGGATTGTAAATT
>CAUYLG010031138.1:0-16605 GCA_963573385.1 Cacajao melanocephalus | reverse complement strand
ATTGTTTTTATTTTTATTTATTTATTTATTTATTTTAAATTGCACTTTAGGTTTTGGGGTACATGTGAAGAACATGGCAGACTGTTACATAGGTACACACATGGCAGTGTGATTTGCTGCCTTCCTCCCCATCACCTATATCTGGCATTTTTCCCCATGCTATCTCTCCCCAACTCCCCACCCCCCGTCCCTTCCCTATTTCCCCCCTACAGACCCCAGTGTGTGATGCTCCCCTCCCTGTGTCCACGTGTTCTCATTTTTCAACACCTACTTATGAGTGAGAATATGCGGTGTTTGATTTTCTGTTCTTGCGTCAGTTTGCTGAGAATTATGGTTTCCAGGTTCATCCATGTCCCTACAAAGGACACGAACTCATCCTTTTTTATGGCTGGATAGTATTCCATGGTGTATATGTGCCACATTTTCCCCTTCCAGTCTATGATTGATGGGCATTTGGGTTGGTTCCAGGTCTTTGCTATTGTAAACAGTGCTGCAATGAACAGGCATGTGCATGTGTCCTTATAGTAGAACGATTTATAATCCTTTGGATACATACCCAGTAATGAGATTGCTGGGTCAAATGGAATTTCTATTTCTAGGTCCTTGAGGGATCGCCACATTGTCTTCCACAATGGTTGAACTAATTTACACTCCCACAAACAGTGTAAAAGTGTTCCTATTTCTGCACATCCACTCCAGCATCTGTTGTCTCCCGATTTTTTAATGATTGCCATTCTAACTGGCGTGAGATGGTATCTCAATGCAGTTTTGATTTGCATTTCTCTGATGATCAGTGATGATGAGCATTTTTTCATATGTTTGTTGGCCTCGTGTATGTCTTCTTTTGTAAAGTGTCTGTTCATATCCTTTGCCCACTTTTGAATGGGCTTGTTTTAAGAAAGATTTTCCAGTTAAAAATCCCCTTGCTCTATCAATAGCCTTTAATTAGTTACTTCAAAGTCTTCAAACAGGCACACCAAGACTCCAAATATGGATTAATTTTTTAAAAAGCATACATTGCATTTTCATGTAAATATACTCATCTAGCTGGAAAAAAGTCCCAACTTTAATTCTCTTCTTCTCATTTATTTTCCATGACACCTCCTAGCTGAATTTCATCCATTCTATAGGCAGAAGTCAAACACTTCTCCATCAATGGTCTCTGTTACCTGTATAGAAATCTTTGCAAGACACTTACTGTGTTGAGAAGTGATTGTATGCTATATGTGATTGTGAGTAGAGCTGTGAGTTGCTCATTTAACATAAAAACAAAAAATAACATTTTTTTTTTTTTGAGACAGAGTCTCGCTATGTCATCCAGGCTGGAGTGCACTGGCACAATCTTAGTTCACTGCAGCCTCTGCCTCCCGGGTTCCAGCGATTCTCCTGCCTCAGCTCCCCAAGTAGCTGGGATTACAGGCACGTGCCACCACACCTGGATCATTTTTGTATTTTGAATAGAGACAGGTTTTTACCTTGTTGGCCAGGCTGGTCTTAAACTCCTGACCTCAGGTGATCTGCCCGCCTCAGCCACCCAAAGTGTTGGAATTACAAGTGTGAGCCACCACGCCTGCCCTACTATTTGTTTTAGAGCATAGATAGGTAGGAAGCTAGAAGAGCTAGTGATCACCTGGAATCCATTGCAATGGTCCAGAGAGGAGGAAAAACCTACATCAGCTAAGGCAAGGAGAATAGTAGAAGTGGCTGGACTTTAGATGCATTCCGAAATTGTATTCAATTGGTGATATTTGTTAAGAATTGATTGTGGGGCATGTGAGAGAAAGAGTAAAGATCACACACCAGTGCTAGGGGAGGGAAAGCATTAGGAAAAATACTTAATGTAGATGACCAGTTGATGGGTGCAGCAAACCACCACGGCACATGTATATACCTCTGTAACAAACCTGCACATCCTGTACATGTATCCCAGAATTTAAAGAATATCAAAAAACAAACAAAAAGATCATGTACAGGTTTCTGATTTGCAGTTTGGAAAGCTAGTGTTACACAACAATATGTACTATGTGAAGGAGAGTTAGGGAAAATTATTCAGTTTGGACCATGGCATCTCCTGGTTCCCATGACGTATGCTCAGGCAGGCCCTGGCAATAGAGTTGAGAAATCCAGGGGGAGGACAGATTGGGATTATCACCATCTACTGTTTAATTAATTCACATCTGTAGATTTGAACATGCTCACCCAAAAAAAGAATGTAAAGTGAGTATAGAGCCAAGAAGGAGTTAAAGGCATAGAACAATAAAAAAGATCCCTAGAAGGAAAATATGAATAGACAATCAGACATGGGAGGGGAATGATGAATAATGTCAGAAAATCGTGGGATATATAAAAGGATAGTCTAATTTGGAGTTAGAATATATGTCAGTTATCATTTTATTGCCTCTCAGATCCAAATATACCTTTTAATATATGCTCTGTGATAAACAACATAATTCCTTTAATTGTGTCTCCTTTCAAGTAAGTGTGATATTTTCCTTGCTCAGTAAAGGGTACTGGAGAAACTGCAAAATGAAACGGCTCTCCTGTCCTCTTTCTACAGGAGCCAGGGGTGGGCTATGAGCATCTGAAGGCATCCAGTGACGCCTACCCAACCACAGGCCCCAACTGTGGTGAGACTTCGCAGCTTCATCCTAGAGATAACCTTTCTGTTGCCCACTCTACCTAGAAACCAGAGTCCTATTCTGTGAGCTTCTCCCAGCATCCCCGGCATCACCAGCATCCTGAACTCTCAGAGCGCACTTTGCCACCAGTTGCCAATCAACTACCTGCTCCCTCCAGTACTCTGAGGAGTGGATGTATTTATTTTCTATTCCATCTGTAACAAATTACCACAAATACAGTGGTCTGAAAAAATTTACTATCCTAAATTTCTGTAAGTTGAAATCCAACATGTCTCACTGGACTGAAATCAGGATGGCAACAGGGCTAATTTCCCTGTCTGGAGTCTGTAGGTAGAATCCCTTTTGTTGCCTTTTCCAGCTTCTGGAACCTTCCCACATTCCTTGGCTCATGGCTCCTTTCTCTTCAAAGGCAGCAATGTTGCATCTCTCTGACAATTCTCCTATAGTGCTCTCTCCAGCTACAGGTGAGAAAGTAGCACTACTTAAGAACCTGTTATTATAATGGATCCATCCAGAAAAATCAGGACAATCTCTCCATCTCATGGTCCTTAATTCCATCACGTCTGCAAGTCCCTTTTGCCACGTATGGAAACAAATTCACAGGTTATGGGAATTAGGATGTGGGCATCTTTAGGGGCCTTTATTCTTCCTATCACAGTGAGTTATTGCTCACCCAGAAACTCCAGACTAGCTCTGGCTAAAGAAGCAAACTTCTTTGCTATGTGATGAACTAAACCATACTTCTTCCAGAGAAATATGAACTTTTTCCAAAGTTTCCTTTTTAAGGCACTTTCTCTCAGGATACCATATAGAGTTTCCTTTAATTTTTTAAAAAAATTTTACTCTTTTATCATAATCATTAGCTCCTTATATTAAATTCCTCCTGTTTAACCTACTGTGTTCTTTCTATCTTCTGATTGGACCTGGACTTGCAATGGCTGATCTGAATGCATTTTCCAAAAGTAATCTGTAAAAGGAAAACGTGTACTAAAACTATAACAGGAGAGATGGGAGAAGAATCAAGGGTTTCTGTTTGGTTTGTTTTGGCGTGGGGAAAAATTAGCTCAGTAAGCCAAAGGAAAGAATCAATACAGAAGTAGAATGAAGGTGCTAGAAAAAGAAATACTGTCTTCAAGATGGGAGAGGCTAGAATTTATTCTAGAGATTGAAAATGCTGGTTATCCATCATGAGAGGCTTCTTTACAATTCCATTATTTTTTTAATGATGGGGTTTCACCATGATGGCCAGGCTGGTCTTGAACTCCTGACCTCAGGTGATTCACCCACCTTGGCCTCTCAAAGTGCTAGGATTACAGGCATGAGCCACCACGCCCAGCCCATACTAATTTCCAAGTCCTATGCTCAGAGATTCTAATTAAACGTTTCTTGGGTAAAGCTCAAATATCAGTTTCTTTGATGGCTAGCAGTAGGGAGGCAAGAACAGGGGTAGGCAGAAGTGTAGACATAGGAAGCTAACATGTTAATAAGATCCCCTACAACTAATGCAGTTTTGTTTCTGAGAAATTTAAGGCAATATTATACGTGAACAATGAGGCAAGAATTGTGAAAGGGCTTTTGACATTTAATGACACTCAATATGACACATGTACACAACTCATTGTATAATAATATGGGTACAAAGAAGCATAAAATGTTTTCTGGACTCTCAAGAAACTTGCTTTTTAGTTGGGAGACTACAAAATAATAGAAATATGAATAATACCATGTGTAATATATTAAGTTTCTAGGAAATCGTAAAGGCAGTGAAAACAAAAGAACATTGGTTTGAGTGATGAGCAAAGATTTCAAGATATGGAACTTAACCCAATCTGAAAAGATGTATCACAAAAAATGAAGGCGAATATCAAATATTCTTGATGATGAAATGGACATGCATCTCACGTAAGAGTTTCTGAACAGATTTCCCTAGCTAGAGTAGAAGGCTTTAAAAAGACAAATGAGAAAGGTTGAATGTATGGTGTAGGTCAGATTTAGGTTTTATAGAAGAGACAGATGAAATATATTAAAAGAGACCGTAGATACCACAGTAAGGAATTTGGGCTTTATTCTGTGGGTGATAAAAAGCCACTGAAGGGTATGTATTTGGCATCCTCTTCCCGGCCTTCTGCAACTCTAGCCAGGATTGATAGTTCATTGAAAATTGCCCAGGCAACCTCACTGTGGGGTCCCAGTGACAGGAAGCATGGTTATGAGTACATAATTAAGCAGAAAATGTTCCTGAATACGAAATGTACACTCATGATCTCATAGGTCAAAATTCAATGGAAATATTTTAGTATAATTAAAGGTTACAGTAATATGGAGAGTGTTTTGGAATATCACATAAGTTTCCCACCTTTCTTGGTACAGTGCAGGTTTTGTTATTTGGTTTTGCATGTGATTTTATATTCTTCCTTCAGCTATTTCACAAATAATATATCCATGAAGCTTAGACTAACACCACCAAAAATGAAAATGCATACAACCACAGTAGTGAGGTTAGTCCAGCCTTTGCCAGACTTTCAGGAAATTATAGATTTTTAATTTACAGTCTTTTAAGAGAGGACTCTTGATTTTCATATTAACAACAAATCTTGGTGGGTTACCCAAAGAATCAACCTTGAAGTAGAAGAAAAAAAGCAAAAACACATGGTATTTATGTTAAAGAGAAAAGCCCAACTCACATGCTATGAACTGAAGGCTTGTGTCCACTCAAAATTTATATGTGGAAACCTAATCCTAATGTGATGCTTGTGTTTAGAAATGAGTCCTTTGTGAGGTAATTAGGGATGAGGGTGGAACCCTTATGATGAGATTAGTGCTTTCCTGCAAAGAGACACAAGAGAGCTTGTTTCCTCTTTTTCTGCTATCTGCCACCTGAGGACACAGCAAGAAGAAGGCCATCTACAAAACAGGAAGATGACTGTATTAGTTCTCTGTAAGAACTAATGGAATACACACATACACACACACACATATACACACATATATACATATATATATTCTGGAATGCATTAACTACTAACTGACAGGATCACAAGGTCCCACAATAGGCCGTCTGCAGGCTGAGGAGCAAGGAGAACCAGTCCAAGTTCCAAAGCTGAAGAACTTGGAGTCCAATGTTTGGGGGCAGGAAGCATCCAGTATGAGACAAAGATGTAGGCTGGGAGGCTAGGCCATTCTCCCTCTTTACATTTTTCTGCCTGAGTAGGTCTGCCCTTCCCAGCCCACTGACTCAAATGTTAATCTCCTTTGTCAACACCCTCACAGATACACCCAGGATCAATACTTCATATCCTTCAATCCAATCAAGTTGACACTCAGTATTAACCATGACAAGGACCCTCACCATAATGACACTGTCCCTTGGTCTTGGACTGCAGAGCTGTGAGAAATACATCTCCACTGTTAAATTTACCCAGTCTCTGGTAATAGCCTGAACTAAGACACCTCAGAAATAAACAAACAAACTCTTCTGGGTCTTTCGGGTGCGGAAACAGAGCGGAGAGAAAAGACAAGGAGATTCGAAGTGCGAGGATAATGACTACAACCAAGGATTAATTCCCAATTGGAATAGAATGAAAATGGCCAGACAAGTTTGAGTGAATCTAAGGACATCAGCCTGATGTCCCTTTTTCCCAGTCACAGCGTGGGAGAAGTGAAATCTTCCCAGAGGAGACCTAAATTCTCAGCATTACGTCCAACTGTGGTGGAAATGGAAGAGGAGAAATGGGTGACTTGGGGTCCGGGTGAATGAATCTGAAACCAGCTTCACCTCTCTGGCTCTGTGTAAGAGCAGTGAACCAGACACCAGAATGTGCTTACCCCTGAGAGAACACATATATTTTCCAAGGTTAATAATATTTGAAGGTTTAAGTGAAATTAATTTCCAGATGCTCAATTTCCAAATGTACTCCTTCTAAAATTTGATTTGCCTGAGAACTCATTCTTTCTCTTTTGACAATAGTCCTTCTATTTTACAAAATAAGAACATATGCTTTGGTGAACTGCCCTGGTTGTAAAAAGTATGGGACACAAATTAAAGAGACAATTGTGATTACTGATATATCTATTGAGAAAATGAATATCTCTACCTGACTGGATTTAAATATTCATTTTATAAACCAGATGATTAGCTAGTCTTTAGGTTTTGGTAAAAATTCAAGTATGGTCTATAGATCAGTCAACTACTAAATCATTAAAAATACTTTTGGTTATAGGTCATTATGTTAAATTTGGCATATAATCAAGGAAGACAAAACAATTGAATGACATTGTTATAAAACAACTGCCATTCCCATAAACTTATGTCTGTGGACAAGATTTTTGAACATTTATAACTGTAAACATTTTTAAATGAATAAAATTGATCATTAGCTTTTTTCATTCAGTAGTATGTAATATTCATCTATGAATTCTTGAAATAATTGGAAAAAATCCTCATCTCTCTTAATAGGATGGATTTTCAATAAAGTTTTACCTTTTTATTTAATGAATATGTATCCAATTTTAAAATATATTTGAATTATTTAGATTAACTGAATACTAACAATAGAACTGATAAACATAATTTTTTAAACACTTTAATATTAAAATTTTTAAGCATATTTACAACATGGTTACAGGAACAAAAAAATAAATCTTTACAGAAAGGCATGGTAGAGAAAATCAGTTAGATTTTACATGTAGGTATGCTTTACATTAAAAACAACACAGGACCTCAGTATCGTAAAGCAGTAAGGATCTATTTGCTCATCTGGAGCAGCTGCAGTTTGGCTTGGAGATTCTGTTTATGTGGGCTGGTCTTGCCCATCTATCTGTGTTGCCTGGATGTTGACTGATCTAGGCTCAGACAGCTGGGGACACTCAGCTCTTCTTCACGTGTCTTTTAGTCTTTACACAATTGATTCTGGCAGAAGCATAATAGAGAGGGCAAGCCCAGTCATTCAAGAGCTTCCTAAGCTTCTGCTCATATAACATTTGACAATGTCACATTGGCCAAAGCAAGTCACAGATTAATCTCAGAGTCAAAATAGGAAAGTAGTACAAAGTCACATGGGGAAAGACTTAGGGCCACTTTTGTACTCTACCACAGGGCAGTAACTAAAAGGCTTTAAAGCACTAAAACGTATAAGAACAAATTCTACAGGAAAAGTAAAGGGAAAATGTAAACTAAGGAGAAGAGGGACAAAAATGGAATTTATGACTTTTAACAAAGAGCTTGTTCAATGTTTTTAACACGGATGATAATGGGTATCAATTTATTATGAATTTAAATTGCACTGGATATATTTTTAAAAGTGATATAGCAGTTCTACTTTAAAATGTCAATATTTACAACATGTTAAAATCATATCCTTTGCAACTATTAAAAATTATGAGAAAACTAAACTATAAATATGTGAGTAGTGACTAGATCTCCAAAGTTATTTTAGGAGATATGTGAGCAAAAGAATTTGAATGCCTCTGATAATGAATTTTCAGAACTCAGAGAAAGAAGGGAATTATGGAATTTCTAAAAAACTTGTGAATTGGAAAAAGACTGGTTCAAGTAGAAGCTCATCACATTTGGGAACCTCAAAACAAGAGGCAATGTTGTCAGCAAAGCCAATATGGTCTGTGGTAGAGCATAACCCAACCAGTTTTTTGTGATAACGTGAATATAAGACTTCTGTGTCCTGTGGATAATTCCTACATTAAATCAAAAAATTCTACACCTGTGGGAAGCTAGAAATCCAACACTAGAAATTCCTGAATTAGACCACAGATTGGAGGAGATAATTCATAGGAGATTATAGAATTAGAGATTGAGATAGAGAGTATATGACATGTCCTCACAGATTGGGAGCAAAGTCAAACATAGAAAGTCTTGTCACAGAGCCATGTCCTCCTAAGATTAAAAATGATCAGAAGTATCATTTGTCAAATCTTAAGCCAAATTTCAGATAATTTCACTTCAATCATAACAGGGCAGGACACACGGTGAGAAAACAAGCCAGGCCATAGTAGACACAATGAGGACTGAGGCTAATGGCCATAAACCAGCAGGAATAGCAATCAGATGATAGCACTAGAACCAGATACACAGCCACCCATGAGGTTTTTCTAGAATCTCTCTGTGTTATTTCATTTCAAAAAATAATATCAAAATTAGATAATATAGGGATACCTTATTAACATATCTTGGGATAATAGTCATATATCCACATGAGAAATTTCTTAAGTTACTATCATCTATAATGTCTAGATCATGGAATTCCTTCGTCTCATTTTTTGAATGCCTAGTGTTTAGCTTTGATGGAAAAACTAAATTAAGCAAGTATCGAAATTGTACCACCTAAAGCAAACAAATTAACTAAATAATTTCTCAATTTTCTTCCAAGTCTTATGATTTAATGAGTTTGTGCAAAAGATGAGTAAATACAAAAGGTGTGGAAAAGTTGTCAACATGAGTGTTTTCCTTTAGAGGTGAGGGTGGTTTCAGAGCCTTGATAGTAAGGCAAATGTGACCATTTCTGTTGAAAGACTGAAATTCACTACATGCATTCATGAAGCATTTACTAAAATCCATTAGAGCAGTTGCTTAGGCGCCTTTGTTGTGAGGTCAGAAAAACAGAATGGAAAACAATTTGAAGTATTTTCTAGAACTGGCTTGAAGAAGATCCCTAGGAACGGCTGTGCCAGAATAAATGAGTAGTTGTCTGGGTCAGTCAGAGTCTACTCAGGAGACAGAAATCACATCAGCTCTTTTAACAGACAGAATCTAACATGCAGAAGTAAGTAGGTATAACTGATTGTTAACTATATTAACTAGAAAGGTAAAACGAAGATGAAAATGCCAAGACATGTTGGTGGGAGCACCTGCAGGAAGCAGCTGCCACATTAAGTGCTGAGAAATTATTTTGGTTCCCTGGCTCCAAGGAGTTGGAGATAAGACCTTTCAGGAGAGGGCACTGGCCAGCTGGGGCTAGTGGCTCTGAGGCTGGTCCAGCCAGTGTTAGACACATTCCAAACAGGAGTTATCACTGCTTCTTCAAATCACTGCTCCTGTCAAGGCGAAGTTGTAAGACTGTAGTAACATAACACTGATAGGAGCAGGAAACAAACAGGAAAGAACACACTGTGGAGGCTCCTCCACCTTCATGGTCTCCCTCTTGCACCTTTCACTGACGAAGTCTTGCAAAGCAGAACTATAGTTGGCAGAGTCTCAACTTCAGCAATGCCAAGTCAAGCACAGATGGATGAGTTCAAAGCAAAAAACAATAGTTAATAATTGGAATAGGGGAAAAAATGTAAGGACAGAAATTTGCAAATCTATAGAAGACAAAGCTATGGAAGTATGCATCCAAATGATAAACACTAAAATATCAGAATGTATTGAAATTGTAATTCTCTAATAGTTACATGAAACCATCTTTGTAAAGAAAATGTAATTATGGCCTATAAAAAGTACAAGCTGCTGGTGATCAAATATGCTCTATATTTAATCAGAAAAATATATTGATGCTGAGGGCTCAAATTTTAGAAGCTATGAATTAAAAATGTATTTGGGACTCACAGTTACTCTTTTGGAAGGAAGATGTAAGAGGAATGCTGAATACCCACTTAGCCCTGGCTCTCTGAGCCTGCCTAGCTCAGGAGATATTTGTCACTGAACAGCAGTAGGAACTGAGACTCATTCTGACTATTCAGGTAAGGCCTTATGAACAAAACTAGCAACACTGAGCCTTTCAGAAGTTGACAATCTAGCCCGCAAGCTTAATGCCAACGGTACACATGACTCCAGGAGAGCTGTGTTATGAGCACATCTGTGATTGCTCCCTTTAGAAGCAACGTGTTATCCATCTAGAAACCATGAGAAGGAGCATACACTGGATTTTGTGCCGCATCTGTTTTCTTTTCCCACCAAGCTGATGACTCTCTTTCACTTTTCTCTATTGTTCACACCACAACTACATGCCAAATAACACTATAATCAAGACGAAAACTCAAAAATGAGTAAGAAAGTGTATTCTAAGAACATTCATTGACATTCTTTCTAGACTTATGAAGACCTTAAAAGTTAAAGATTTAAGAATTTTTCTCAGAATTATAGACATGTGACAAAATTATGGGATTCAAATTCACTGGCGCTTAATTCATAGTAATTTTCACTACTGAATGCCACTCTCCCTAATAACAATATGAACAACTGTAACAGTATCATAAGCATGATGCATATCAATTAGAATTGTTCATTAAAACCAGATATCAGCTAAATGGGATGTTACCATGACATGGGCCCATTTGGCCCCATGGTTCAAAGAAAGCCAGTTAAAGGTAATGGGCTAACAGGCTACATCTTCTGTTGCCATCCCCAGAATCACTCTGATTCAGTGAATAAAAATCGACTTAAAGAAGCTATATTATCAAGTGCAGTTTTAGGGTACAGAGGAAGTAGAACTTTTAATTGATTTTTTTAAAAACTCAAGGTTCTAGAGTGCTGGGCATATGGCAGTTGCTCAGTTAATTAGATTATAAGCACATAGTCCTTATTACCAAGGAATCCACATGCTAACTGAGTCAACAGCATGTTGGATAAAAGTGGTCTGTAAATTTTCAAACTGTTACATCAAGAGGTACAAAATAATGACTTAAATGAGGGAGGAGCACACATCCTTACATCCTTACACAGGAACCAGCTTATCTCTTTTTTCTTTTTTGGTTATAATAAATAAAATCAACATACTTACTTGTATAATTAGACAGCATAAAACTCCTCCCGAAATGATTAGGCCCCCACTCTTTTTTTTTGAGACAGTCTTGCTGTGTCGCCCAGGCTGCAGTGTGTAGGGGTGCAATCTTGGCTCACTACAACCTCCACCTCCGGGGTTTAAGCAATTCTGCCTCAGCCTCCCAAGCACTTGAGATTACAGGCACCCACCACCACGTCTGGCTGATTTTTTTGTATTTTTTAGTAGAGACAGGGTTTCACCAGGTTGGCCAGGCTGGTCTCAGACTCCTGACCTCAGGTGATTTGCCCGCCTCAGCCTCCCAAAGTGCTGGGATTACAGGCATGAAACACTGCACCCTGCCAGGTATGTTTTTGTTTGATGACAGCTAATGTGACTCCCAAGACAAGCAGCCGACTTTCACAGATAGACTAAGGTTCACACAGAAATCTTGAAATTAGTCTGATGGAGGGGGAGCCACTTACAAAAGAGATGGCCTCCGTTCGCATTCCCTTCCCCAAAGTATTTAGTGGAAAAAAATATACTATGGCCAGGTCAGTGCTTTTTCATGAGAGAAGAGTCAATATAGGTTTCTAAGGCCATGGCAAAATGCAGTGACATGATAGGTTGTGAGCAAAAACAGGCTGAGACAAAGAAAGGGAGGAAGAAAATGGCAGCAAGTGACCAGTCACAGAACCCATTTTATCTTATGTAGTATTTTTTTTTAATATGCCAAAGATCTAAGGATCTGGCATATATTTATATAACATATATAGATATATCTACATAACATATATAGACAGATAGATGGTATTGTTATATAAATTAATTGTTATATATTAGGTAAATCTCTAAACCACATCAAATAGTCTCAGTATATAACCAAAATTGCAATCATCTTTATTGCTTTTAACTCTCTCTCATATTTATTGCTTTTAGCTCTTTAGCTAATAGTTCAATGTTTCACTGAAAGTGCGCAGCAGCCTGAAAAAAGAAAATTTTGCATTTTAAAATACCAGAGTGACACTGGCATTAAACCTATGCCCATTTATGTCAGCATATCAGACTTGAGCCTCTGTTTTCAAAGAATCAGAACACCTGGGTTTTAACAGAGTCAAAGAGACATAAATGGATTCTGAAGAGTAGCAATTCAACAATAATTTAAGATTTGATGACAAGTCAACCTACACAGACTTTCTATCACATAAAAATTCTATGACTGTCTCTAGCAAGAGGCCTTGACACTGCTGCTAATCTAGGGATATTCACAAATACACTGGGTGGAATCCTTGGCAATCGCTGTCCTCATTCCTGCTTTCAATAAGCTCTTAAATAATTTGTTTATCACTTGAGCCATTTGTTGATAAATGGAGTTCATTCAGTGAGTCCTCTAATTAATTAGTTTGCTTTCTGTGCTATTAATGGAGGCAGAAGTATATCCATTAGCCATTTGGGAGTTTGCTTGCATGCAGCCTTTGAAAAAGGCGAGCTTCGTATCTGTGGAGGTGCTGGCTCCTGAGTAAAGCTGTTTGGACTTAAATAGGAAGAGGAAGGTCTTTCCAGGCAATCAGATTTTCCTTTAGTCCAAAGGGAGAATAAATATCCCCCACAAATTATGCTTTTCTTAAAGTGCCTATAGTTTCATAGCAATTTCCAACCAAGGCAACATGCATTTTGTCAGGCAGCAGTTCAGCCATTAGGTTGCTAATTAAGTTAACAAGTGCTGTGTGCAGCTTAATTTGGCAACAAGCTATCTTGTAGACCGTTCAATAAGAAAAGCAGCATTTCTGTAATGATTCTGTTTTTAAGCTTGGAATTAAGCTAAAAACCATAATGGTCTTCATGATGGGATGTCTGATGCCTGTGTTCAAAATGCAGAAAGTTAAGATATACTATTTTGCACACTGGAAACTCACACCTTTTATTTACAGGTTTACTTTACAGTGTAGCTGAAATGGGGCTAATTACCTGTATACATTTTTAATTCATCACAATTCAAATGAAATGTGTTTCTCTTTCTTCTTACAGCTGTCATTTTGCCCAACTGCAAATTGACTTTTAGAAATAAATTTCCATTGCAGTTGGCTAATTGTGAGTGTGATTTATCCTCTTATCCTCCGTTGATCTCTCTTCCGGCTTCTAAAGGCGAAAAAGGAAGTTCATTGGTTTATCTATTCAATAAATATTTATTGAACATCTATGTGACAGACTCTGCACTATGCTCTAGGGACTCATTAAAAAATGTACATTGAGTGAGCTCTCAATTGAGGTTCCTAAAAAATAACTGTGTTTTTATTCCATCAAAGAAAACATAGTGTGGGGAGGAATATACCTGGACTAAGACCCTGGAGACTGATGCCTATGTGTATGATGTATAAATATACCTCAATCTTACTTACCACAGAAAGAAAATTAAATATGCAAGCTGTCTAATTTATCTGGGCCTCATTCACTCATTTGTGAAATGGAAAGTTTGGGCTATGTGTTAAAAATCCCTTTTAGCAGATGCATTGAATAATCCAAATTGCATCATGACCTACCCTCAACCAAATGTTATTTCCTCAACCTGGAGTTTCTTCTTCCTCCCTTCCTTGTTTCTACACATTAAAACACCACTCAATAGAGTATGGAGTCTAGTTAATTCTATTGTACCAATGTCCATCTCCTGGTACCCCTAGGGGAAGATCATGAGTACAGGGGACCTCCCCATGCTATTTCTGCAACTTCTTGTGAATCTATTATTTTAAAATAAAAGGCTTTCTTAAAAATGACCAAAATTCACACCTACCTCAAAAACAAAATCAAAACTGCAATCAATCTCTTCTTCTCCTTTCTCTATTATAACATCCTGACTACATTAGAGTAGTTGCAAATACACCGGCCTCTCTTGATTTTAAACTTTGAGAGCTGGAACTGAATCCTATTTATCTCTGTATCCTCCACAGACCTTAGAATATTTGCTTTTCTAACCCAGGTTCATTTAATTAAATTCAACAAACTAGGTTCAAAACACTGGTTAAAACAGTTCTTTGCATCTCTTATCTCATCAGGGAAGCTCCGCCTTACACTCCGTTTTCCCGTTTGTGGCATTCAACAGAATCTGTATGCGGAGTGTGTTTAGGCACACTGCTGACGTACTCATTTTCTCAAGGTGCCTACCAGCAAAATGTGACTGGTAGTAACACTCACCTGGTTACCAAGGACAAAGAGATTTAATTAACCAGTTATGGCAGAATATAGTACACAAATAATGGAGCATGAGAGAAATAGGGGTTATGTTGTATAAATATTCAGGTCCTGCAAAATCTTTTTCTGGATTCGGTTTTCAAATGGAAGAAAATTAAAATAAAGTGCATTTCTGTTTGGTTCTGATGATGCTTTCTGACACCTTAAACCCCTAACATTAAAACATACATACATAATGGAGATACATGGAGATTAACAAGACAAGAAGCACTCCGAAAGGTCATTTCTAACCACCTATGTCTTGTATGTGTTGGTAGCAGTTGGAATCAGCCATCTGTAGCTGCTAAGATAAAGATTTCTATACCTGTATATTTTACTACTTGTTAAATATAGGTAATTGCAAGTGATTAATGTATAGTTTCAGTAAAATTCATTAATGTGTAGCTTCTATTGAAATGCCAAAACACCAAGCAACTTCAATTCAGCAGATACTACTGTTTGAGAATATAGGTAAACTATTGAAATAAAAATAATAGGGCTGGGCATAGTGGCACACACCTGTAATCTCAGAACTTTGGGAGGCCGAGGCTGGCGGATCACGAGGTCAGGAGTTTGAGACCAGCCTGGCCAATATGGTGAAACCCCATCTCTACTAAAAATACAAAAATTGGCCAGGCATGGTGACATGCACCTGTAGTCCCAGCCCACTGGGAGGCTGAGGCAGGATAATTGCCTTCAGTGAGCTGAGATTGAGCGACTGACTTCAGCCTGGGTGACAGAGCAAGATGCCATCTCAAATAATAATAACATCCAGGACAAAAAAACTGCAAAAGCTAATAAAACAATTTAATTGTTTGTAGTGTATGATTTAAAATGGCATCTGTACTTTTTTTCTTCTAGAAATAATTGATAACTGTCTCAAAATATTGCAATCATGTATAAATATGGAGAATGTAATTTCTAATGGTTATTTTCTTGAAACTAGATGAGTATAAATACAAATTTTACTTTATCAAAAATAAAAGCTATGAAAACCTTTTGCTATTTATCTACCTAACTTGAAGGTCATTAAATTTTATGTTTGTTTTGCATTAGCATTCTTTTCTATATTCACCTTTGATCTTGAACATATGGTAGGGAAACTTAGGCATCTATTATACATAAAAGTTGCTTATCTGAGAAGTAGGACAGTCACATTTGTGGTCAAGAGAATTAATATAACCAAATCCACCAATTCGTTTACTTATTATTTTGAAGGCCTTGATAAAATGAAGAAGCTACCATGCTAGATGTGTTAAAACACAACGTGGATTTTAGTTTTGTGAATTAAGACTGATATGAACTCATATTAGAAAGCTAAAGACCTAAAATTGAATGGCCATCATTATGTCAATATTAATAGACAACAGAAGGCATAGTGTGAGTCCTACCATTGCAAGTGGCTATTTATATAGGAGTCATTAGTTGCCTAAAGAGCTGTCATAAAAGTCACAAACCATGTTATTGTTGTAGTAGGCAGAATATATCCCTAACAAGATGTCCATGCCTCGGCTGGGCATGGTGGCTCAAGCCTGTAATCCCAGCACTTTGGGAGGCTGAGGTGGGTGGATCACATGAGGTCAGGAGTTCAAAACTAGCCTGGGCAACATGGTGAAACCCTGTCTCTACTTAAAAAATATAAATATTAGCCAGGCATGGTGGTGCACCCCTGTAATTCCAGCTACTTGGGAGGCTGAGGCTGGAGAATCACATGAACCCAGGAGGTGGAGGTTGCAGTGAGCTGAGATTGCATCACTGCATTCCAGCCTGGGTGATGACAAGGCGAGACTCCATCTCAAAAAAAAAAAAAAAAAAAAAAAAAAAAAAAAAAAAAAAAAAAAAAAAAAAAAAAAACAAAACATGTTTAAAAAAAATAAAATTTTATGTTGTATTAAAAATATTATTTTTTTAAAAAAAAAAATTTAATTCAACCATACAAATAAAATAATAATTCACCCGTTTGGCCTTTTTTTGTTTTGTTATAATTTTTTTTTTTTTTTTTTTTTTTTTTTTTTTTTTTTGAGATGGAG
>CAUYLG010031137.1:0-69092 GCA_963573385.1 Cacajao melanocephalus | reverse complement strand
GTGGTCACTTTTAAAATAGGTGTAATGTGATACTGAGAAAAATGTATGTTTTGTGGATTTGGGGTGGAGAGTTCTGTAAATATTTGTTAAGTTTACTTGTTCCAGGTCTGAATTCAAGTCCTGGATATCCTTGTTAATTTTGTATCTCGTTGATCTGTCTAATATTGACAGTATAATGTTAAAGTCTCCCACTATTATTGTGTGGGAGTCTAAGTCTCTTTGTAAGTCATTAAGAACCTGCCTTATGTATCTGGGTGTTCCTGTACTGGGTGCGTATATATTGAGGATCGTTAGCTCTTCTTGTTGCATTGATCCTTTCACCACCATGTAATGTCTTTGTTTCTTATGGTCTTTGTTGCTTTAAAGTCTGTTTTATCAGAGACGAAAATTGCAGCTTCTGTTTTTTGTTTTTGTTTTTGTTTTTGTTTTGTCTCTCCATTTGGTTGGTATGTCTTCCTCCATCTCTCTGTGCAGTTAGTTCTTTCACTTTTGTGTTTCTAATTCATTGACTTCAGGGTTCATGCGAGACCCTTTTTTTCATCAAAATTAACCTGAGAATTAGACTTAGCCAATAATGTACACATGCTACAAAATTGTCTACCAGATAAATTATTTCAGGCTGAAATTGCTACTGTGATTTTTCTAAATATTGAAGTAATTAGTCATCCAACCATTTACCTTGATGAAAACAGGGCAAAGTGGCGGTTTATAGACACGATGTAACTCAGCGGTGGACACTGTTTTTGGGGGCTAATCAAGTATGCCAGATTGTGTATATTATAAACCACACTCAAAAACTTCACAACAAACTGACTGAATTTAAAAATAGTGAAATCTAGAGCACAAGAGTATATGTCTGATGTGGAAAGGCCGCAATATTATCAGTGATGTGTGGAATCCCTGAAAATTCTTGGATATTTTTACTCTTTAGAAACATTTACAGAAGTAGAAAAAGTAACTTCTTGGAAGTTTCTGTTCATTAATTATGACCTATAAGAGAATTGATTGAGCTCTTGATTCAGCTTCAGAATTGTTCTTAGAATATGTCTGTGTCTAAATTAGAGGATCAGACTCTTTCTAGGATATTAGATCTGGTAATATTTTATGATAAATGTCTATAAAATCCCTTTTCTAAGGAAGAAATGCAGCTCTTCTTTCTCAGTCTGATGATAAGCATTAAATCTCTTTATTCATGGATGAGGTTCTCAACACATTATTATGGCATTGATATAGTACAGCAACCTAATACATTCACCAGAAGTAATGAGGATTTTAGTATAAAGAGAAAATCAAGTAAACACATAGGTGTCTTCCCTAGGATCACCCAGTGGCAAAGACAAATCAGGGAGTTGTCTAGTATCTATGTAATCTGTCTCCCATTCCTGATTTTGTCCAATAGTAATACACCCTCCCATTAAAGCATAATTGAGGTTTATTTTTTCCCTGGAAGTAATGTGTTTTTCTACAACCACAGCTTCCTCAAAGATCATTATATCCGCTTTAAAAAGGATTTCTGATTCTACACACGAGCCTCTTTAATAGGAAGCCTGCTCTCCTCTGAGAGAAGTACACTGTGAGAAGACACACTGTGAACCACAAGAAACCATGTTGCTAAAGTGGATGATAACCTGGATAGGGTATTGAAGCCAAAGACATCTATTTGTTGAGTGGCAGCGTCACCCAATGGAGGGAAGGGACTTGTAGCATGTCATAAGGATCAGCGTTGGTATTGATTCTGGTTACCTTGCTGACCTAAGAGAAGGAAAATATAGGAAGGCGATGAAGTGTGCTGATGACACAAAGTGGAAAAACTCAGTCGATACAAGGTGGGAAAATAATAACACCAACAATGACTTGGACGGGTTTGAATTACGGACTAATAAGTGCCTTGTGCCACTCAGTTTTGGAAAAGTCTAAGTAAATTAATCTAAAGTTAAATACGTGAGAAAAATAAACTTTCTCTGGGACATAGTTACCAAATGGCTTCCCACAGAAGTTCAATGTGGAGCCATCTTTTACTTTTCCAAATGTTTAAGAATAAAACACTTGTTATATAATTTCATCCAAAAGGTTAATGAAAGAAGATATTGGTGGTATTGTAGGGTAGTATGCACTCATCCTTGAGAGGACTAAAAGAAAACTATGAAGAAGTTTGGGTATCGCAATACCCAAAGCAAGCGAGATTAACTCTTCGGATGGCAAAATGGCTCCGCTGGATCCAGTTCATATGCAGTGCCTTGGGAAGCGTTCCCAGTGTTGGAGTGTAACAGACACGATGATTCAACCTTTATCAGATTTATATTTGTAAACAAAAGGCACAAGAGCTCTCAAATGAGAAGTAAATGGCAACCTCAAATGTTCTTATATCTACAGAGTGAGATTCAGATAGTTAAGAAATAAAGATGATGAAAGAAATATGAAATTAACAGGAGCAAGATGGGGAAAAGGGATGATTTTGTGCCACACAGCGTCGGATATTGAGGTCTAGAAATGGATGGATAGGCAGTTCAGCCCCTGAACCTACATCTTGAAGTCACCCCTGTGTTTGAAGAGCTATTTGCAATTGCCCCATCGTCAGAGTTGTCTTGCGGTAATTCCTCAGGTACTCAGGTATCTAAGTCCACACATACTCTTTAGCTATAGGTAAGAAAGTAAAAATCTCTATTCAAAAATTGTTATTTACATTTTTTTCCAAAATATTTTGTTCTGTTTAATAGGTAATGGCTCTTTAAGAGAAGTATGATTGAAGCATTTTTAATAGAAGCTATTTTCTAGTGTTTCTTTTAAAGTATGTGTCCGGGTCCTGCTAAGAGGAACCCAGAGCGAAGCGTCTAATAAGTGACTGTGTAAAAAATAATCCACATCAAAAGGAGAAAGAGTAGGGGCAGTTTCACTCCTCCTTTCCAGTGTCAGGAGAAACATTTTATTCTAATTAGAGGAAAAGCAGACATAGGGTCTTCACCCTTTCAGAAGTCCTGTATCATTATTTAGACATCTTGTATCTTCCTGTTTTTGCAGGAAGGAAAGAAGGAAAGAGGGGAGGCAGGGAGGAAAGGAGACAAATTCCAGAGAAGTAAAGACAAGTTTGACCTTGGTTGGGTAACAGAAACTTTTAAAATTTCATGACTGCTACTCTGAAAATGCATGTAAATACAAAAAAATTTGCAAACAATTTCAAGAGTTGACAGACCTCACTCTGAATCTCTCATAGATTGAACCCTTGTGCTGGAATTTATTGTAAAACCATGTCTCTGGATGGAAAATACAACCAAAAGATGACTTTCAAATACATTTTGACTATAGCCTTTGGCATATGGCAGCTTGATACACAGAGACCGGGATATATCATACACAGGGGGAAAAAATATAGACAGAAAGCACAAAAAGTGCTGATTATACAATAGGCCACCAAAAATGCCTGAAGGACACTCTAGGAGTCTGACCCTGAATGGCACCACGTTGGCACATATCGGTTTCTCATGATACCACTGAGCTCTTCCTTAAAGAGCTGGCCCCAGTCTATTTTCCCTCCACTGCAGGTGGCTTGAGTCATCACTTTGCTGTAAAGAATGTAATCTGCTCTCCAACTGAGAGCAAAGGTGAATTTAGTCGTGCTCTTTCTTCTCTCGTGAATAACATCTCCCTGACTGCTGGCTGTAATGCCAGCGCTTCTAGCCTCTACCTCCTCATCCTGTCAGCATCCCGTCAATTTATTGGGGGTTGGATCAGCCAGATGGATTTCATCCAGAGCACTACATTCATCTAGCAATGTGACATCTGGGACAATGCCACTTCTCAAAGAATCAATTGAGAATTGGCACAACTGAAATGTTTCATGCAAAGATATGTCCAAGTACCTTTTCCTAATGTAATAGTGCATCAGGTTAATGCTAGACCTAATCTGGAAGGGAGCAAGTGTGGATAATAATCACTGACAAGAAACTGCTCAGTCCATTGAGTCTAATAAAATAAGCAGAGAAGCAGAGAACTACAATAGCCCACCAAAAGGCTTTCTCCATCCTACAGATGAGCGGCCCTCTCTTGGGAAACACTGTCGGTGGCTCCCATTACGTACTAAATGAAGGGCAGACTCCTCTGCAGAGACCTCCAGGTCCTGCGCAGTCTGTTTTCATTTCTGGTTTCATGCCTTCCTGTGGGTCCACGCTCAGCCTGGACTTCAACCAACTTGCTCAGAGGCAAACTCTGCATTTTTCCCTTCTGCTGTCTTTTCCTTTGGGTATTTTATTCTGATTCATTGGCTCAAGGTCCCACATCAATATCCCAGCTATCCTTTGAAACTCAATTCCACCCTGCCTCTATCAAGAAATCGTCCTTTAAGCTTCCCACCTTTGTCTCAGGGGAAAATGACTCTTACAGTCCTTTGAGTGGGCAGAGCACAGGCTATGGGTTCAAACAAATTGGAGTTTGAATTCAGTCTGTGTGCCATTAGAAAAGTTACTTATCTTTTCTGGGTCTTGGTTTTTTCATCTGTAAAATTGGGTTAAATGGCACCTTTCATGAATATTGTGAGTGCTGTCCAGCATGTGAGCAATGAATAAATGCCCACTTCTTCCTTTAAATGTTTTTGTCACAGGATTCATCACACACTATCTCAGTCTGTGACTGCTTAGATACATGTCTGAGCTCCTCTACTAGATAATACTGCTCAAATATCAACATATTGTAGAGGCTACCCATGACTTTATATGTCACCCATACCATTGTTCTTTTCCTCTTACTTTGCTTTTCTGCTTCATAGTGACAGTCACCGTCTGGCACTGTTCATTTGTTTGTTTGGAATCTAACTTCTCACTATATGAGCGCTCCATATAAGCAGGGGCCTATACTATGTTGCTTACTAATGTATCACCGGCACTTAGAATAGTGCCCAGGAAATAGTAGGTGTCAGTAATATTTGGCAGATTAATGAAGAATGTAATAAGCCCCTTGACATCAGTGATAATTTCTTAACTATCATAAAACTTCAAGGCTGGAAATGCCCTTATTAACTACAGTGGATCTAGGACAACCGTACACACAATAGCAATCCTACCTTCTAATAGAAGGAGTAGCTCATAATTCCCTTGATGTTCCATGCTCTTGAGTGTCTCCCTCACTTTGAGGCATCATTCCCAATGCCTAGAACTTCCCCTTCCTGCTGCTTATCTGCCTGATGAATTCCTCTTCACTCCTGGAGACCCTGTGTGACATAATGGCGGGAGCAGGAGCAGGAGCTGTGGAGGCATACCGAACTGCGTTTGATGGGCACATTCGCTGGGTAAACTTGCACACTTCACTTGGCTCCTGGGGGCCTCAGCTATCTTATGTGTGAAGTGGGGATAGCAGAGTGGTGAGGGTAAAAGATGCCATCTACGGAGACCCCATTAGGCATCCTCATGGCCAGTTGCCTACCAATGGGATATTTGAAAATGGAACAAAACAAAAAGTTTTGCTGTTCATTTCTCTGTAAAACTTTTCTCTAACTCCGGCAAGAAAACTGATCACACCCTTTCTACATATTTTGATGAATTTTGGAAACTTCTACTCTATCAATAGCCATGTTACGTTGGTACCATTCGGTTTCAAATCTGTGTTTCCCATGTGAATTGAGCATAAGGGCAGAAGTCACAACTTGGCTGACCTTGGTAGCCCCAATCTCTAGCACTGTGGCTGGCACAGAATAGACAGTCAATACATACTTGAGAGGTGTACCTGGCCTGTGGCTCAAGGCTTTTGCTATTTCTCTAAATTATATTTCCTCATTGGAAACTTAACTCCTACACGTCAACTCTAAGTTTGTGGCTTTTCCCACCTACCTTTACTTAGGTCAATGAATATAGTCTTGGTGACTCTCCTTATTGATCTACAAAGTACTGCATGAATTGCCCTCTAATGTCCAGTTTCTTTAGCTTACCTTGTCCAACCCAGTTTATGTACTCGTTCACTCATTCATTCATTCATTCATTCATCCATTCAGCATCCGTCTATTGAACAAGGTACAATACTAAAAGACAAAACTCTTTGCTACCTGGGTCATCATGCACATCACATACCTCTGGTTAAGCTGTGATTATTCTTTGTTTTTAAAAAATCAACGTAAACAAAATTCCATAGCACCATGTCCAGCAAAAATGAGTCTGTAATACCAATTACCTGTACATTTGTACATGCAGAATGAAGAGTCATTCTTAGTTTCCCTGGACATAGTCTTAAAAAAAAAATCTAGTAAATATATTTTCTAATTTCCAATTAATTTTCTAAGATTGGTTAATCTATATTTATATATTGATGAGCAGCCCTAGGAAATAAAAGTAAGTCACATATGGTATTGTATTTTTAAATGGCACTATCATAAATATTATTGCAAGTCCTTTAAAATCTAAATCTAAGCCTTTAGACTATGATAAACTAAGCACAGTTAAAGCAAAGAAAATGATTCATTTTGGTGCAGGTCTTCCTATCTATTAGATTATCATTCCCTCCCAAAAAAGAGACAGGTGTCACCCTGACCAGGCTTTCTACAGAACAAAAGAATTTACAGGTTTGACGGTGCAAATGAAACTTGAAACTATCATAAAAGATGAAAATGCCCTCTCCATATAAGAAAGCAAATTGAAAATAACGTTAGCAAAAGGGCACAAGAGGAACATGCTCTCATTATTAGATACTGCGAGTCAGAAAGCCTAAGAGCTTCCCAAGGCACAGCCCGTCACTCAGTCTGTACATCTGTAGAATGGAGATAAACAACGGCTCCTTTTCTCATCATAGAGGTGGCAGGATTAATAAAGCCAGGCTAGGAGTGCATTTCAAAATGCACACGTGAAGTATAACAGAAATAAAGAGTAAAGACTGCTATTCAGAAATGCTCTTTCAAATATTCCTGATACTTGGGCAGATTTTGCTAGATCTTAAGGCTTTGTCCACATGTGTAAGTTTTCAAAGGCCTCTGTGGCAAAACAAAAGAAAAAAAATTCATTGTTTGAACTGTAGAACAGAATAAGACCTCAAACCTTTGCTGACTGTCCAGAGTGTTGTTTCAGATGCCACGCAATATACAAAACAAAAAGGTAGGAGTCTCTGCAAACTAATGTCACAGAAGCTAGAAGAAGGAACAAGAGTGCTGGATTAAATCCTAAATTCTATTTTGATTTCCTATTTCTTATTGCTGCCCTTGGAAAATCATTTACCTCTCCTGTCCCTCTGCAGTGGGAAGAGAACTGGGCTAGGTTTAGGAGGCCTGGGTTACCACCTAGATTCACTCATGCAAAGGCTGTGCACCCTCATTTTTCAAATATGCATTGTGATTTCTATGCTACACACTGTTAAAGCGATGACAAAACTTATTGTAAAAATACTACAAGGGCAAGCATTCAATGTAGGAGACTATTAGCAAAAAGTTGCTCTAGCTACTGACTTCTAATTCCATAAAGACTACAGAGAGATCGTTTTGTTACCATTTAAAGACAAAAGTCCTCATCTCACAAAATAAATAAGGTAGTCAACTTCCCCACAGAAATCCACAAGATGAATTCTTGAGAAATGGCATTACAGGGACGGTTTGCTAGACAGATGCAATAGATAATCCTGAAGTCTGTAGTCAGAAGACAGGGATGAAATGGTCATCTTGTCCACTCCATTATATGGCAAAAGAAAGATATGCAAACAGATGCCGGCCCCATAAATGAGCAGACAAATGACACAGTTGGGGGGTGTGTAGCAAGAACAGTAGGTCACACAGTCACACAGATAGAAACACTGGCAGTGGCAGCAGCAGCCACCTCAGATCTAAAGAACAATGATAAATGTAACTAAAGAAATAAATGAAGTTGGAATACGGAGGTGCCACTGGATGATCCTGATATTGTCTGTGAGTACATAACACACTAATCAAATCATTGAGAACAACTGCTCTCTAAACCATAAATATTTTTCTGTAGCTGCAGAAACATAATGCAGCTGTGTGCTTCTGTGATAAGCCCTCTGTATAGAAAACAGGCCAATAAGCCCACAGAGATAGGATGAAGGGGCCGATGGTGGAGAAGGGAAGAAAGTGGTTCTGCCTTCACTCCACCGTTGGTTCAGCAAGAGCCCAATATGATATAATAATCTTTACATGCCTAGCACCTTTCTTACAGGGAAGAAAAAGCAATTTCCAGGCATTACCTCTTTGCTCTTCATCACACCCCCGAGGAATAAGTAGCATTATCCAATTTTCCAGGCAGTGAAAGTGAGGTCGTGATTGGCTGAGTACCTTGGTAAAGGTTAGAGAGTAAATCTGTGCTGCTGCCAAGATTAGAACCAGTTCTTCTGCTTCCCTTTGCAATACTTATTACTTAAACACACTTTAAAACTCATTAAAATGGCAGGGAAATGTGCATACAGAATAATGTCAGTAAAAAACTAAAAAACTAAAAAACAAGGAAGGACACTTCACATTCAATATTATTTTTACTTGTGTAAAACACATATGCTTATAAAACTGGACTTACAGGAAGCCAGTATTAGCAACAGTAACATCTGGATTGTGGGATAAATGGTGATTGGGGTTTTTTCTTCATGACATTCTGTATTTTCCAAGTTCTGTGTTATGAGCAATCACATTTTTTATAAGAAAATCAATTCAAAATGTAAGATTCATTAACAGTGCTTTATAGATCACCAAAGTGTGAAAGTATCTGTAGATCAGAAATAAATAAGTGTTTCTGTACCAGATATGATAGTTGTTAGTAAAAGAAAACACCTCTACTGTATGCTCTTTTGCTTCCAAACTTGCTCACACTACATACTCCCTCCCTGCTAATCAGTAATACCGTGGTCTCTGCTAAATTAAGACCAAACTTCCGAGCCCAACATGCAGCCTAGGATATGACCACAAATGAACTCGTCTTGATTCTTATCTACTCTATGCATGTTCCTTTCTTTAAAAATTACCTAATTTGTTGGGAAAAGGGCAATCTTTTCCACAAATGGTGCTGGGAAAACTGGATATCCACATGCAAAAAAAAAAAAAAGGTGTACCCTTAACCTTACATAGTATACAAAAGTTAACTCCAAATGGATCAAAGACCTAAACGTAAGAGCCAAAACTATAAAGACTCTTAGAAGAAAACATAAAAGAAAATAATAACATTGGCTCGGCAATGATTTTTAAAATATGACACCCAAAACACAGGGAACAAAAGAAAAAATAAGTCAGATTATAGAAAATTAAAATTTTTTTGGCACAAAGGACACTACTAACAAAGTAAAAGGGCATCTCACAGAGTGGGAGAAAGTATTTGCAAATCACATGTCCAATAAAGGCTTATATATAAATATATAAAGAACTCTTACAACTCAACAACAACAACAACTACAGCAACAAAAAATGTTTTAAATGAGCAAAAGACTTGAATAGATGTTTTTCCAAATAAGACATAAATGCCCAGTAGGTACATGAAAAGATGTTCAGCATCCCTGATCATTAGGGAATTTCAAGCCAAAACCACAATGAGGTATCACTTCACACCCATTAGGATAACTGTTACAAAAATAAAAATAAATGTTGGTAAGATGCAAGGGTAACTGGAACCCTCGTACACTGCTGATGGGAACATAAAATAGTGCAGCTGCTATGCAAAAACAATATGGCAGTTCCTCAAAAGTTTAAAAATATAATTACTATATGATCAAGCAATTCCACTTCTGGGTATATATCCCAAAGAATTGGGAGCAGAGACTTGAATAGATAGATATTTGCACATTCATGTTCAGAGCAGTATTATTTGCAATAATGCTTGCTTGCAAAAGTTGAAAGCAACCTAAATGTCCATTGACAGATAAATAAACTGTAAGATATATCTATCCATCTACATATTAATATGTAATACCTCACTATATATGTATGTATATATGGAATATTGGTGTATATATATATAAATATATATAAAATGGAGTATTATTCAGCCTTTACAAGGAAGGAAATTTTGACATATGGATGTGTCACTTCTACAGAAAAAGAAAGAATTGCATGATTTTACTTATATGAGGTATCTGTTATATAAGAGTCAAATTCACAGAGAAAGAAAGAAAAAATGGTGGATGTCAGGGGCTGGGAGGAAAGAAAATGAGTTGTTGTTGTTTGATGGATATAGATTTCAGTTTGAGATTTAAAAGCTCTGGAGACGTATGGTGATGATGGTTGTATAACTATGTAAATGTCCTAATGCCATTGAACAGTCCACTAAAAAATAGTCAAAATGATACATTTTATGTTACGTATATTTTACCAAAATTTAAAAAGAAACCTAATTTGTTTCTACTTTGTGTATCTTTGCTCCTTTAGGTGAAAATGTCCCCAGCTTTGAAAGCTGAACTTTGTATTCAAGACTTCTGATTAAATATTACCTCTTTCTTAATGAAGTCTCAATCAGATGCAACATCATCCCCGTCTGAATCTTAATTACAGTCCTATAATTTAACAAAGTACACTACAATGCCCTTTTTCATGTATCATTTGATATTCACAAAAAATACTAATCTATTTAAATATACAAAATTTGGCTGGGAAAAGTTATGCAACCTGCCAAGGTCAAACCACTAGTGTGTGGCTAAGCGTCTACTCTATAATTTCCAGTTTTAAATGAAGCTGCCCAAAAACTAGTAGATCTAACTTTTCTGCACTAAATATACACCACTTTGAATTTATTGTTATTTATAAGCTCCTTTTGTACAACTCTGCTAGGCTGTAAGTTCTTTGAGAACAAGGACCAAGTCCAAAATATTTTTGTAACACCAGCAATCCCAAGCATATGTTTAATCAATCATCATGGAATTGATGAAATCATAATTTGTGGATGATTTACATAATGACAGAATGGACTTTACTACCAAGTACACATCAATTATCTAGAATTGAAAGACATAAACACTGTCTTCCTGATATCAAACTATAACATTTATCTACATTGATAAGATATCCAACCAGTTAATTCTTATGAAACAACGTTATTCAGAAAATTCAAAACTGGCTTCAGCTGAGTAATACCCAATTTCTGCATTTGTTTTAACTCCTATGCTATTTACGAACTGTGTTTTTTTAAGCAATCATTCCCAATGTTTTGATAAAGGTTATTACCACATCTTACTCGTTGCTTTCTGTAAAATATTTCATGCTGTTTCCATTTAAGAAAGCTAAACAAATCAATATTTTGAATTACTGATTTTCTTAAATAGCAATAACTGCACCTCAATGATTTTCCCACGTGCTTGTCTAGGTCACGGTTCTAACCCAATATATCGTATAGCAGCCAATCTCTAAACTGGACTTGATGTAGTGCTTTTCTACTTTTTATTTGAAGATTAATTGCAAATATGTAATATTAGCAGCATGCTCTGCTTACTGATGTTATGCTCAGAAGCCAATTACACCTACAGACTTTATGTTCAATTATTTTATTGGTCTCCATATATTGCCAGTCCTTATCATTAACTAGGTTCCCCTTTATTCTCTACTTTTGATAATTATACTTTAACAGACCTTATGCTTTTTTGAGAAAAACAGAAACAGAGAAAAGATTGCAGAATGTAGTACCAAATACGTGTTGTTTCAATGACAAGCCACAGTCATGTGCTACGGTCACGGAATGTGGCATTTCCACACACTCTTGCGACATCATGGCCACACCTGCAGCCTCAAAGAGGCAATATTCCTCTTAGGAACAGGAGCTCCTTGAAGCCTGCCGTGTTGATGAGGCAGTGAGTATTTTTAGAAGACCTGTGG
The DNA here is from genome assembly GCA_963573385.1 of Cacajao melanocephalus. Taxonomy (NCBI): domain Eukaryota; kingdom Metazoa; phylum Chordata; class Mammalia; order Primates; family Pitheciidae; genus Cacajao; species Cacajao melanocephalus. The sequence goes on along the minus strand of CAUYLG010031137.1, from coordinate 57,331 downwards.
GGTTCGTAGCTCTCTGCCAGGGGGTGTGTCTGGGTATAAGACGTTCACTGTCTTGTATATGACATAGTAATGCAGTATGATCAGAAAGAGTGAGCAGGGTTTTAGAACAGACAGGTTTTCCTCTGGCACTTCTCCTAAAGGTTTTTTTCTCTTAATTTGATGCTCAACTCATCTAACTTTTCCATATTTTCTATGAAATAAGAGAAGGCAACCTCAGCATCATGGCCAATGCCCCAAGGCACCGTAGAAAGGAAGAATGTGAGATGTCACTCTAATGAGCTTATTCTCAAACCATAGCCTCGGATATATATCCCCCAGCAGGTGCACGCTTGGCTTTTTGCACGTGTTTTGTCATTCTAAGGTAATTGCTCTCCAGGTCAGATTTAAGCTCGTTCCTTCACATGAAGCCAAAGCAGGCGCTGCACACTAAGGGAGGCTAATCTCGGCTTGCGAAATAACAAAGGCCTTTTCTGTTTTATAGCCAAAGAGATTGAAACTCAAGAAAGATGGGAGGAATGTACTTTAGGCAATTTGTGGCTATTTTGCTTGATTTTCTCTTGAAGCAATAAATAACTGTGCTCCCTGTTGCCGGTATTTTCTGAAGCTCTGTTTGTTATAACAGTGCATTATGTTCCATACAAGACAGCATCACTGAGCTTTCTTTTCGCGTTTCTCTACTACAATTTACCTCTGTGAGGAGCAATACCCATCTACCACCAGGATGAAGAAATCGCAGAACCTGCTGCTAAATGCCACCGCCTGAAGGCAGAGTTCCCCTATTAGGAACGAATGAATGCCAAGTCGGCTTCTTTCATGTAAATTAATGTGGTGAAAAAAAAAATAAGCAGGTGCCTCTGGATTAACCACCACTCCCTGTGGATAATGACCTTTGCCACTAAGAACACCAAAACAAGAGAAAATTGTCTCCAATGTAGTCTACCTGACCCCTCCCCACAAGCCACGCATTATCTTTTAAACGGAAAAACAGCAGTAGTAGAAGCGGCTCTGAAAAATCATCCTATCGGTTTGGTTTTTACTGAGGTGTGGTCTAGTTTGTTTCTCTGTAAAAGGCAGAGGAATCAGAGAATGTTGCCCAATTGGTATCATAATGATGTGAGTTGCAACTGACTAGAATCACTGTTCTTCAAATCATGAGAGCTATGATGTGGAATTTGCCTGCCCTCTCCCAAACCCTATTCTCACCATCGATAATAATGACAACTATAATGGTTACACATATTCAAAAGCATTTCTTTTTTTATGTGGTCCTTAGAAAATAAAAGTAGATAAGTAGGCAATTATCATCCTCATTTGTACCACAAGGAGATCACTGATATATAAAACTCCTTTGGCACCTCAGCTTTCCTTTCTTGAATAGAGGATTTTACCAAGCTTTAACTGTTCACTGGGCCTACGTGAATCCAAATCACTAAGAATAAATTGCACAACACTTTCAAATGCAGAAGGGCTGTGTCTGTGCTTCACATTCAGCCGCCTTCTCCTCTCATGAATTACATTTAAATGAATTATGGCACAGAACCTGCCAAGCCTAAACCTAGGAGTGTGTGAATGAGATCACCCCCTAAGTAATAAGTGATCAGAGCCGCCAGCAGGGCGCATGGCACCCAGGGCCCTGTACTCCACACTGTCTTCCCAGTGCTGACAGGAAAATCTTGTGCCAGGAAGAATCCATCTCTTCTGAAGACAAGAAGATCCCAGAACTAGTAGTAGCAAGATTCTATTGCAATGAGAAATGGGGGAAGCAGAGCACAGACATTCCTCTTTGCTGTGTGCAGCCAGTAAATCTAGTTGTAAAGACAAGTAAACTCGAGTTGTAGGAGAAATGTTCTCCATCTGAAAGTCCCTGGGGCTCAGTAAATGTTTCCTTATTAATAATAGTTTAGAGATGAAGCCTTTTAACTTAGAAATGTTTAGGTGTCATCTAGTACATAATATAATAAAGTATGCTACGACATTAAAAGTAATATAAATAAAGGAAAGGTAGTCTGTGTGAGGATCGTTTGGGTAATTATTTCATCTCTTTGCATCCAGAATTTTGAAATAAAATACAGTCTTTCCTCACTTCATCTGCAATAAATCATTTACAAAAAGTAAGTGGTTTTGCAAATAAATGACTGTATCTATGACTACTCTCCCAAAATCAATAAAACATTTATTGATAATTCTGCATTTAAAGGTTCATTTCACCTTAGTATTGACATTCTGTCTCCCCTGCCATTTCATTAGATTTAAAATTTTTCATTCTTGGTAATGAACGGTAAGAAGGTTGTATGTTAGAAAGTGGCCCCCTTTCAGAATTGGGCAATGCAACTCAATGTATCATTTTCTATTAATTACCGCAGTCAGTAAAGTGTCTTGTTTGTGTGCTCAGCAAAATTAAAGTTAGGAGTTTTTAGTTTCATTTTGTAAGGCAAGATTTCCTGGCTTCTCCTTAAATACACTTCACTGCTCTGTAAAATGGAGCAATGTATTAAAAACATACTTCCTCTGAGCCTTCAGATAAGTTAGTTCAATAAATTCTTTTGAGTGCCTACAAAGTGACATTTGGGTGGAGAAACAGCAAGGATTCAAAATGTAACACCTGCCCTTGAGAAGCTTACAGTCAAGTGAGACAGCAGATACATAAACGGAAAATCTCACGGTGAAGCAGGAAGCTCTAGTGTCTGGGTTTGTAAATGGGTAAATGCGGCGTAGAAGACGGGTGTTGGCCCAAAGAGGTCATTTACGGAACGCTGCATAGATGAGATGACATTTAAGCAAAGTGTTAACTCTTTTTAACATTAAGATTTCATGACGGAATGTAAAACATAAATGAACATGTCTAACTGCATTAAATCACTAAGCAATTTAATAAAACCATTCCTACAATAATGTAGCACATGACCTTTTGTGAAAATTGATTTGGGAGCATAATTATATGGATGAGCCAAAGTCCAATCGCAACACAGAGTCACTGCACAGTCTCAAAGGAAATGACACAACCAGGGGGAATAAATAAGTTTTCATCTCCACCTTATACTAACGCTGTGATCCCATAAAAAACCTTACAATAATTTTAGATGCTAGCGTAGGCTGGATTAGAAAAGCAGGGTTTTACTGCCATCTGCTGGCAGTACTCGGTGATGGCTGTCAGTAAAACGGTACTGGAGTCTACCTGCAGACTCAGGCAAAAACAGTACAGACAGAAGCAGAAATGCTTATTGTTAGCTGTTTTATTAGAAAGCATACATTTAAAACTCATTTCTGATGAAACGAATTTTCTGAAACTTTTTTTATCTTATTATCAGATAAAAAATGTTAATGTTTTTTTTTTTAGTAAGTTTTAAACTGGTAACCCAAGAACTAAGCAAATTCTTTATTCACATCTCTTGAATTTGTTATGTATACCTTGTTATTTCCAGCACAACTGAATAAGATACACTGTAGGGAAAAGACTGCATTTTCAATCACATTTTCAATTAGCTGAAACAAGATATTGTTTGCACTTGAATGAAGTAGGCTACAATATATTTCATATGTTGTCGAACGAAATATTTAAATGCATTTTCTTTGTTTTGGCTTGAAAGCAGATTTTACTGCATCAAATCCATGCACTATTTGTGCTTCTCCAACTTTCCCTGAAGCCTTCCCTTAGCTACAAAACCATTTATGGCAAAACAAAAAAAAAATTAAGAAAACATCTATTCAGCATTTGTATCTGCTAATGCAACAGAAACTCATCCGCTCAATGAGATTTATTACTTTTTTTTTTACATGTTTACAAGATATTGCTGTACATTTTGCAATGGGTCTTTATTATCTAGTAATGATAACTTATAAATTAAATTAGTTTTTAACGGCATAGTTAAATTCTAATTTATGTTTTGGAGCTTTGTTTAATTCATTTAGTTATAATGTAATCGTTTTCTTGCTATTTTCTTACACTACATAGAAAGAACAAAAGAATAGGGACTCATCTCATCACATTCAGTTGTCTTGGCTTTATTAAATCTTGTCACTAAGTGCATTTCCCCCAAGAAAGATTCAAAACAATTGCAGTCCGATTCTTTGGAGGGGGGTGGGGGGAAGAAAAACACCTCTCTGGTTGCTCAGCATTCTGAATAAGGAAGTTGAATCAAACTATTACTGTAAGTCTAAGGGTTGGTTAGATATTGCCCTTCCTCATGCTCATTATAACCCTACTGTGCCATGTAATGTACTGGGCAATTATTCTTTTTACAATAAATTCCTTTCCTGTGAGCTCTTTCTTTCCTGAACATTCAGGAAAACTGAAACCAAAAGTGATCATTAGCAGCACAGAAAGTAATCTTTTATAATATCTACTTGCATTTTCTTCCCTCTCAATCGACAGGACTTTCATAGACCTGACTCCAATAACCTTTTATAATGCCTTTTCACTGGGGTCCACACTGCAGGAGCAAAAATACCTTAACAAGTTTCAAGGTTTTAAACCAGAAACTGCGTTATGGAGTTGCATAGGAATAATTAATATCATTTAAAATTTATTGAGCAGGTTTGACCCTTTCTTGGTGTTGGTAGTTTTTTCAGGAGACCTGAAGCACACAGGTGGCATTTTAATGAGGACTATTTGAACCACAGGCTGTTTCAGTTTCCATCCAAACAAGAACAGTTTTCAGGCCCATTCTTCCTTTTCTTCTAATGAGAAAACAAATTTCATATCCTGCAGAATTCTCCCATTCCAGTTTCCATGTGTGCATATCTCTCTGAATGTCATTTCTCCCGACTTCTGGGTACAACATGCAGATGACACAGGTGAGAAAGTCACAGCTCCTCGGTTTCTCCTGATTGCATGGATTCTACTCCTCACCCTGACCACCATCTTTTAAACTCCTGATCTTGATGACCAAAAAGATCAGTAAACCATTTTCTTCTTCTGGAAAAGTAACTTGCCACACCAGTCCTACTGGCTAGGAAGCAGGAGTGACAACTTCATAAATGAAAGCAACACTAAAACGAGCAACTTCCATATTTCTTACAAAGATAAAACAAGAATGCTCACTGTTTGGGTGAGAAGAAAATTGACAGTTCAGCACATACCTTTACTACTCCTTTACATTTTTCTGTGTGTGTGCTCGACTTTTTTAAAAAGCTTGCTAAAATATAACAAGGTGATATAAGCATGTGATGCTATTCCTGATTTTAATTCTGTTTAATATTATGCCTGTTAAGTGGTGAGAAAAAGATAAACTGGGACACCAAGTTTCCTTTTACATGAAAGAATATTTCTCTCAGAAACTAATGAAGAATAAAAGCTGCCTTAATGTTAATCCCCTTATTTCTCTGCACTTTCTTGTCTTAAAATTTGCTGTTGACAAAGACTAGCACAATATCCACAGAGTGGATCCAAGATTATAAATTGATCCTTAAGATTCACTTATGAAGGAGACACATCTGCACTGAAGTGAGCTTAGAAATAAAAGAGCATTTGTAGATAAAGCAATTCGCTTCGAAGCTCAGGCCTGCTCCCCACCACTCAGACACTCCTGTCCATTGGAGGAGCAGTGTGCTGAGATCTGAATTTGGCTCCCAATCACCTCATTCTTTAGCCTCCCAGGTGTTACAGAACACACCTTGCTTTCTGCCTAATTCTCCCTGAAGTTAACCTCTCCTTTTCCTAATATTTGTATCTCACATGGATGGAGATAGAGTTAGAATCTCAGAAGAGGAATGAAAGCTTTTAGGACATGGTTCAAATAAAAAAAGTTATTGATTATGAAGACAATTTTTGTTATAGAATTTTCTTATTTGTTTATTTCCACTCAAAGTAACTGTGACCTGTAAAATAGATGCATTCATGAATTAGTTGACTTATGAGCAATCCTTAACCCAACATCCAAACAATGACGCCTCTCTACGCCTTGCCAGTAACACAGCAGCCATTGGAGAACCCAGAACTTTGTAGATTTCTGCCCTTCTGCAGCTTCCCAGTTGCTCACTGTATGAGTTGAATTGTGTTTCCCAAAAAGATATGTCAAAGTCTTAACCGTCAGTACCTGAGAATGTGACCGTATTTGGAAATAGGGTCATGGCAGATATAATTTGTTAAGATGAGATGATACTGTAGTAAGTGAGGCCCTTAACCCAATATGACTAGCATCCTTATAAGATGCAGCACATGGGGGAAAAGGCCACGTGATGACAGAGGCGGAAGGTGAGTGATGCCACTGCCAGCCAAGGAATGCCAAGGATTGACAGCCACCACCAGAAGCCAGGTAGAGGCAATGCAGGGTTCTACCAGAGCCTTGGTCAGAGCCCACGTGGCCCTGCTGACACTTTTGTTTTGAACATCTAGTTTCCAGAACCATGAGAGAACACATTCTGTTGTCTTAAGTTCTCACAGTTTGTGCTATTTGGTCTGGTAGTCCTAGGAAACTGATAAACCTACACAACTATCAGCCTCGCCCTGTCCCCATATCAGCCCTAGTAACAACCACTTCCATTTCCCAGTGGTCTATGGGGCTCAGAAGTAATTATGAGGGTTTATGGATCCAGGCAATGTATTTTATTTATATTTCAGGTACACTCGGTTCCAAAAACTTTCATGAAAAGTGAACCATCAAATTATAATACTCTTAACGGGGACATGGTTTTAAATTTCAAATAGTTTTCTTAAAATGGATTTTTGGAACATAATCTGTATAAGTAAGATTTACCTATTCAGAGAAGTTGTACTGTTTTTAATACATTACTAGGTTTTGCCATGAAATACTATGCATCCATAAAAAAGAATGAGATCATGAAATACTATGCAGCCATAAAAAAGAACGAGATCATGTTCATTGCAGGGTCATGAATGGAGCTAGAGACCATTATCTTTAACAAACTAAGACAAGAACAGAAAACCAGATACCACACGTTCTCACTTATAAATGGGAGCTAAATGATGAGAACACATTGACACATGGACACATAGAAGGGAACCAAACAAACTCGGGCCTTTCAGAGAGAAGAGGGTGGGAGGAGAGAGAGGATCAAGAAAAACAATTCATGGGAACTAGGCTTAATACCTGGATGATGAAATAATCTAGGCAACAAACCCCCACGATGCAAGTTTACCTGTGTAACAAAGCTGTACGTGTACCCCTGCACTTAAAATAAAAATTTAAAACAAAAAAGTTTTGCCATGGATTGAGGTGTCTAGGAATATTTTTAATCTGAGAAAAATCATAAATTTTCTAAATAATGTTACCTTGTCCATAAAAATAAAAATGCAATTCAAAAAATTTTGGTTAGGCCTGAAGGAAATCAGGTAAAACCAAATATATATTTCTCCACTGGATATAAAAGGATCAATAAACAATTTTAGCTGTTATTAATTTTCAAAGGATAGAGAGAGAATAGCTTTAAAGGTATTTAGTTTTGAAGAAAACACGCAAATCTAGCAACACAGTCCTTTATAAGCATATGATTGGTTTGGTGATGCTGGGGTACTAATTTCACTCCACACAAGATGTTGGCTCAGGAACTGCTGGTTCTTTGCTAGACTGTTTGGAGCACACAGACATCTCCAATAACCTTCTCCTCAGCTACACATTGTCATGAACCAACACTACAGTGTTTTACAAACATTTTGACCTTGTTTTAAATTAAGAAATATACTTTACACTATGACCCAATGCAAACAGACCTCTATATGAACATAATTTATGTAAATACATATAATTGAAACAAACATTTCAAAAAGCAATGCTTGTCCTTACTACTTAAAACATATTCTCATATTTTTCATTCTTTCCTATGTCATTTGATAATGCTGGCCTTGATCCATTAAACTGACTACACAGCAGCTGAAATGGGGCTAGCCCACCATCAGACAATAGCCATAAACTCTATCATTGCTATTAATTCCAACTCTTCTATGGTTTTAAGAATGCTGAAGCTCCCCAGGACATGTAATCCACTGATCCTACCACTTCTCTGTGAACCCATACCTTTATATGCTCATTACCCTCCATACCAGGTAAATTCCACGGTTCCTTATTGTAATCACTTCCTTGCACACCCTCTACCCACTTTCCCCCCTTTTGCTTTGTCATACTGTTTTGGAAAAACCCAACCCTGATTATCATCTCCAACTCTGTACCCTGGGCACACAGACCAGCAGGTGAACAGGGCTGGAGGAAAACACCCAGACACGCTATTGGTCTCACTTAAATTCATCAATACCAACTCCCGGTGGGCTTTCATGCCGCCCTTGTGAATATTATCCAACCTCATGACTGTAAACACCATTTTCACTGATGACTCCCGTTTGTGTCTCTAACCCTGTTCTCTTCCTGAACTCCAGATTTGTTTATCTAACTGCCTGTTTGGCACCTCTACTTGGAGGTCTAATGGGTACCTCAAACAACATGGCCAAATCCAGGCTCCTGGTCACCATCCCCTACTCCAAATCTGCTTCTCCTGCAGTCTCCCCTATCTCAGGAAATGCACCTCCTTCCTTTCAGTTGCTTTGCATCTGACTCACAGAAGAAGTGGGTGCCCTACAGGAAGCCCTCCACCACCTTGCCCCACAGTCAGCTCACTGGCCTCCTCTCCCCCTGGCCTCACACTCACACATCACATACCAGCTGCATTGGTCTCTTCTGTGTACCAGGCACTCTCCTCCCTCAGAGCCTTGACCCTGGTTGCTCTACTGTGCCTTCGTCTGGGTTCTTCTTCCCTCCAATAGTTCTATGGCTCGCCCTCTTCAGATCTTTGCTCAGGTGTCTGCTCAGTGTAGTCCTCTCTAATCACCCATTTAAAATTGCAGCTCACCTCCACCACAGCACCATACCCCACCCTGCTTTGTTTTTCTCCTTAGCACTTGTCATTACGTAACATGTACTTATCCTGCTCTTTGTCTCTTTTGAATAAACTATATGCTTCATGAGGATAGAGATTTTTGTCTGTTTTGCTCTTTACTGTACTCACAAGTTCCTGGTACACAGTACGAAAAATGTGTTTGATGAATGAATGAATGAATGAATGAATGAATGAGTAAACAGAGTCAGTGCCATGCAAGGCTACATACTGCACCTACGTTTCAAATGTGAAACCAAAAGTTCCAAAGGTATGGATTTGGATGGTTAGTCTATTCTATATAACCTGAGTGAATGGTATGTATAGCTTTTCTCTGAATCAGTAGCACTTCTCCTAGTGATTACATTGTTCCTAATATACCTGGGAAAAATACACACGAAGATACACACAGGGAGAGAAAGAAAGTAAAAATACCTGGATATTCTTATATCTCAAGACTAAGGTCTAATTCCTAGGTTATGTGTTTGAGAGATGCAATTTCCTTGTGCAAAGCACCCATTCCGGACTTGAGATATAAAAGTTTACCGTGGCTCAAAACTAGAGAACCACCACGAGGCGGAACTGGACACAACCCTTCCAGTGATGTGAAAAGGGAGACTGAAGTCCTCAGAAACAAAACCCCATGAAAGCAAGCTGATGAGCCTACAGAGCCCCTAGTATCATCAGCATGCAGATTGAGCCATAACCGATAATGCTAGCACCAAAAAAGGAAAAAAAATACAAGACCCCATGGCACATTTCTAAACAATTTGGGTTAACTTGCACCAAATCAAGTTAACAGCAAATTCTGTATAACTTACTAACAATTAGCATATTACAAAAGAGTATTTCCACTTTGCAATTCAGTATTCATTTCTTTTCCTTTTAAAAATAAAAATTTTAAGCAATTTTTTGTTTTAATTTTGCCACCTGGAGTCTTAAATTTTCCCCTCAACTTTGTAATTTATGATGCTGCTCTCAGATGGGTGCTATTAACAATGCTGAGCCATCTGGTAGCCTCCTGTTTTAACCAAACATTCTTGCTAAGTAGGTATTAAGATCAGTTGTTCCTGCAAGCTGAAGGCATGCATATGCTGCAAACATGTAAACGTAGCAATCTTTTTTAAACATTATTTTAAATTTAAGTATCCTCTAAATGTTGATGCCCTCTGTCCTGGTTATACCTCTACCCTTGAAATTTTATTGGCATTTAAGTTAAGTATCAATGAAAGGGATTGAGGAAGGGAATACTTATAAAGCCTTGAGGGAGATAAAGAAAAGATAAATCTAAGTGATGCTAAAGAGACATTTCTGAGATCATCTGCTGTCATCAGTTCACCAATATCCACTAAGTTTCAGCTTTGCCATCAGCTCCTCTGTGCACACATAAAGCCATCTGTTGTGAAGAGATCAATATCACACTGAAACATACTGGCCAGAAAGCAATAGCTAGCTAAGTTAGAACACTGTCAAGTTGCTGAACAACTTTCCCAAAAAATTTCTTTTTAAAAAAAACAGTATTTCAAAACACAGTGTAAAAATTGTCTCTCATATTTGCATTGGCTATGCAATGTAGAGATGCAACTCATGTTTGCTGCTGATTATTCCATTAAGATCTCTCTAGCAACTTTTATTTCTTCTATACCCAGCTGGCATTCCACAACGACAACAACAAAAGACGCTTCACAGATTGACCTCCAGTAACTTCTAAACCACACAAAGAACCCCTAGACAATGTCAGTTTCTGAATACCACAACAGCAAGACCCAGGAGAGACTGAGAGGCGGAAGGGAAGAAAAGACACACACAGCAGGGAGCAACTTAGCTGGAAAGCAGGTAACTCAGTCTTCAGTCAATGGTCAGAAAACGACAGAATGCAGGACAGAGAACTATCTATCGATGGGCCCTGGAGAGAGGAGACAGACCAACTCCCTCCTGAATCTCTAAAAGCCCTTGTCCAGTAATTTCATCATTTTATTTTAGAGAAACAGGAAATCCTCCATGCCCATCTCATACTGTCATATTCTCATTCTCATATTCTCTCTTTCTCTCTCTCTCTCTCTCTCTCCCCCCCCACCCCCACCCCCAGCAGAGGGAACACATCAAGTGGAATCATCTACCTTCAGCTGGAAGGAGAAAGGCAATAGCTTCCCATTTATTTCAGCACATTTGACAGGGAACACAAGAGAAAGGACATTCTCTACCTGCTGGGCTTCAAATAAAGCTCAGTTTATGTTCCCTTGGAGTTCACATGCAGGAAAAAAAAATCATGTAGTGACCCTCAAAACAACCCAAAAAGGGGAATAGGGAGACTTGATAATGGATCAGTTCATGGGGAAAGAGGCAAAGGGCTTAAGTTCCCTCCTTACAAAGCAGCCTAGAGAGAAAGCATTATTCCATGCCCAGGCCAGGCCACGTGTCCCAGATGGTTGCTTTCTTTTCCACACTGAATTGTGTTTTCACATCTATTGTTGCAAATGTTTCAGGGCCACTAGAAGCTGAAGAGTCCTGTTTCTGACATAGCTGGAGAGCAGATTGTTGGGAATCAGGAGGCACCTTCCCTGAGGAGTGAGTCCTTTTACCCAACACTGAGTTGTCTCACAATCCGTGGAAGCAAAGAATGCAAAGCCCCCATCATGCTGCCATAATGGACTGTGATTAAACCTTGGCTGAACTTTCCCCCACAAAACAAAGTATCACATAAAGTATCCCAAATCAGTAGTATTTTGGGAAAACAATCATTCACTTGTTCAACCAAAAAAAGGTTTCTAGATCTAATTGTTACCTGCCGTGCACGCCATACAAAGGTTGCTGGCTACAAGACAGAGTTGTATAAATAGCATGACAAACAGCTGCAGATTTCAATTACTCCATGATCATCAGTGTATAGAATAAAGAGGCAATTTTGCAGAGGAGAAACCACGGGGAATACATTGGACTGACAACTGCCTGGAATTCAATTTGCCGAAGTGATATTGAAATATGGGAGAGAAGTCGCAGAGCGCTGATTAAGTTTCAATCTGCTGCATTACTAATACTGTCTCATGAACCTGTATGCTGTTATCACCATAGCAACATGATCATCAGAGCAATCCTGAAAACAGGCTACACCACAGACTGTTCATTTACATTTGTGATAAATGCTGGAAAAGTCAGGTACATTAATAAACCAGGACTCCCAGAAAACTTGACACCCTAGAAAAATTGCAAAGAGCACAATATATTGTTTTTCCATACATTTAGCTATTTGACACCTATAAACAAACAAGCAAGAAAGATTTATGAGCAGTAGAGCCAAATGCTCATCTAAGAAGAAATAAACACAGAAAACCTGTTCTACTGTAATCCTGGAGATATTTAGATTTGTCCAGAGTATGTAACAGGGAAAAAAAAATACCATGCTTTGAAGTATTTGAGGGAAAGAAAGGTCACACACACACACACACACACACACACACACACATACACACACTTTAAAAGATCACTTAGCATTAAATTGTTGGTTCTTTTTTCACATAGACATGTGCAGAAAACCTTTATGTGGCTGAAGTTTTACCCTACTGATTGTATTTTCTGTGCTTACTGAATGAATGAAATGAGATTACAAGAAGCATTTCTGACAAACTGAACTCACTAATGTGACTCATCGTACACATTTCTCATTCTTAAAATGTTTATATTTTCTCAACTCTATGACTGCTTATTATAAAGAAAGGTGAAATATTTTTAAAATTTGGCCTTTTTATTTTTATTAAGTTTACTTTCCTGATACAGAGTATGGCACAGAAGTATTAGAATCTGACTTGGAAACTATTCTGTTTTTTTCAGAAAGTTAATCAGATGAGAAAAAACTTGAAAGGCAAATTTTAAAATGTTTCGCTTTTTCAGAAACGGCAAATGGATATTTCCCCTCCAGAATTATGAGACGTTTCATATTTTTTGAGTATGTATGTCAAGCCAGTGTCCTCTGTTTCCATGGAATGATGCCATCCTCTTTTGGCCCTGGTCTGTCCAAAGGCTACATATCATTCCTAGCAATGAGAAAATCTCTCCTCAGGTTTATGTGGTACCACAGGTTGGCAGTGATAAGAGTTTATTCTTGTGTGCTGTATCCATAAAAGAAAAAAAAATTGTGTTTCCCAAATAGTTTGTTCATTGCAGTTCAAACAAAGTTCACTCTTAGCAGGATACTACAATAAAAATCTCCAGAAGCAAAGATGTTTGCAATGTATTGTTATTTTATTAGCATCCTATTTAGAAGGCTGTTCCATTGTGTTACTATAACACAGGGACATAGTCATTTTCATTCCAAAAGAAACCCGTATCTCATATGGGGGAGGGGAGTAGTCAAAGTCAATAGCAGACACTTGAGAGGAAAAGTAAAAGCCCCAGAGTCTCTCTCGGACTGTGTTGAAGAGGAACATATATCCATGTGTACCCATTTGCATCTCCTATTGCTTGTCCTATTTCCTAGCCCTCCAAATGCCTCCTTATTCTTTGGAAAGCATCAGGAAACAGAGAAAAATACAACGGACTTGGAATAAGTTAAGCTTGAGTTAAAACTCCAATTTCTACACTAACACTAGCAAGTCAGTCATTTGATTTTATGAGTTTAATTTTCCTCATGTTGTAATATGGGGATCACAACCATCTCACACAGCTGCTAAGGATTCAATAACATGTTGTTTACCAATGTTCAGCAGATGGTAGGTACCTAGTCAAGGTTAGGTCCTTTCTCCTGCTTTCTTGCAACGTGCCTGATCTATCTATCATGCTTACCTGTTCACTGAAGTGCTCCTCAGGGGTTTCCTCTCCACCATTTTTCACAAAAACTTCCCTGAGCAAATCTCTCAACCATGCCACCACCTCCTAAACCTAATACTTACCCAGGCCTTTGCAGCTAGAGTTTCTGGTTGTGTCCTGTTGAATTCCTTTTACACGCAATCCAATGTCCCCAATCAGCTTATGCTCATTCTCTCTTTTTCTAGATTCCTTGCTTCCTACCACTCAATCCCTCTCCATGGAGTATCCAGGCCCCTTCCCCGTAAGCAAGACAAAGATTGGGAAGCTTCCCATGGAGGTAGTGTTCAGCTGGGGAAGTTGTGATCTTAAGGCACTGCTGGAAAAGCTCTGCAAACTTATGAAAGCATAATACAGCAGAAGGATAATATCAGAATCCAACAGAGACTGGTCCTGACCCAACCTCTGGTGAGAATGAGCAGATAAGGTGGGATTTGATAATGGAATAAAAAGCTCATCAAATATTAGGTACAACTTTCTAAGATGGAAGCCGCTCACAAAACACTCTTCACCACACTGGACTGAAAGATTTACTTTCTCAACGTGTGTGAGAGAGAGTTTGAGAAGGAGAAGAAATGAACAGGGAGCCCAACTCCAACCACTCACATCCCACTTGCCCTTGTTACTCCTCTGTTTCTACAAGCAGAACTTCCCACTGCCTCCACACCAAAATGCACCCATCTGGTAGTGGTGAGAGACTCTCTCAATCAGAACTTAGAAAATATGGGTTCTGGCTTCAGTGCTGACACCAATTAGCCATCCAGTCTTGGGTCCCATCAGCTCTGTAAGCCTCTACTTCTAGGGGTAATCATTTTGGGCATAGACCCCTTTGGCAGTCTGGTAAAGCCTGTGAAACCCTTCTCAGAAGAATGATTTTAAGTGTATAAAATGATTATAGAAAAAAAATTACTTTTACAGTTTGCACAGCTGTCAAATATTTAAAAAACAAAATTGTAACATATAGTAATATCTATGCTTCTTTATTAACACAACAATAAAATGATCTACTGCCAGCTATAATAAATACTGTAATTTTGAATTGGAGACTATTATAAATGATACCTCAAGATAACTACTACCATCATGGATATCTGAAAATATCTATCATTTCTATAGGTGATGAAATTACAGGTACAGTTATAATACTGTGATTTGTGGCCTACATTTTAAGCGAAGAAAATGCAAAATTTCAGTTATGGGTAAAGTGTTTTTGTAAGGTAACGGAATTCTGCTAAAGGATCTTGTTTTAGGCCGTTTGGGCAGCTGTAACGAAACACCATAGGCTGGGTGGCTTATAAACTACAGAAAGTTCTCAGTTCTGTGGATTGGGAAGTTCAAGATCAAGACACAGCAGATACTAAGTCTGTAAGGGCCCACTTCCTGGTACATCCTCTTCTTCCTGTAACCTCACATGGAAGAAGGGTGAGAGACCTCTCTCAAGGCCTCTTTTACAAGGGCACTAGTTCTGTTCTCTGCCCTCAAGAAATTACTCACCTCCCAAAGCCTCCACCTCCTAGCACCATCATATTGAAGATCAGGCTTCAACATGTATATTTGGAGGGGATACAAAGATGTCGTCTACAGCAGATCTCTAAGATTACTTTCGACTCTGACGTTCTGCTTTCATCACTCTCACCGATTCATTGCATTACTCCCTCTCACCCACCTCTGAATGCCCATCTTCTCATCACACTGGGCTCCTTGCCCTGTTACATTTCAGAGAAAGCTATTTTAATGTTATCTTCGACACCATATTTGAAATTCTCACCTCGAATATGTCACAATGGATGTAATTTCCAATCCTGACTCATTTCAACCATCCTTTTTAGCTAAACCTCTCTGTGCTTCAATTTCTTCCTTGTAAAATGAGAATGATAATGGTGCTTATCATGTAGCTATTATGAGAACTAAATAAGTTAAAACACAGAAAGCACTTAGAACAGCATCTGGAACACAATGGAGTCACAAATGACACTATTTTCCTCTGATTAATAATATTAATCCATTAATTGGCTGCTAAGTATTCCTAGAGAACATTTAGAAGACACAGAACGTTTACTTTGACCCACTGCAAAGATATAGCATTCAGCTTCAGCTGGATCTCACCACTGCTTATTCCTTTCTCATCTCATGTTCACCATTAATTTTTAAAACAATGAGGTTTTAAAAATCAGGTGCTCCAGCACCCTCTATATACTAAGCACTACTGCTGGGAGTTGGTTCATTAATTCATTCATTTACTCAACAAATATTCATTGAGCACTCACGGTGTGATGGGCACTGCTTGGGATCTAGCGAAGAACAACTGAGACAAGGTTTAGTAGAGCTTGTATTCCAGGAAAAATACTCCCCTTGGAACATGGCTGGCAAGACCCCATTCAACCTTGCATTCCAGTTGGAGATGACAGACAACAAATGCTCAATCAAGCAAATAAATGAGAAAATATCAGATAGTGGTAAGTAGTACTCCAACTCATTACCAGGCCAGCATTTTTCTTTCCCCTACTTGTCTTCCATATAAATAATAATAATCTGTAGCCTTGCCTACCTACCTCCTGCCACTATCTTACTTTTTTCCCCACAATTGTAATATATGTATTCTAGGACTGTTCCTTCTATTTTTCACCATTTCCCCTATCCAGACTCCTATAATTTGAATTTCCATTCTTTCCATTCTACTGAAACTGCTCTCTCAAAGTCATTATTAATTCTCTCCTGATTAGAATTCCCTTTAGTGTCCACAATCCTCTAGTCCTCTCTAAATGGTTTTTATAATTCATGTCTGATTCTTGAACTCCTCTTCTTTTCGGAGTTACTGCTCTGTCCCTACCCGCTCCTACTGCTAGTTTTTCTGTATTCCCTGGGCTGGAATCTCTTCCTAATAATGACCCCTTCCCGGTGAATTCTCCGAAGATTCCATTTATTTGTGCTCTGCTCTTTCCTAGCATCTCTCTGCAAATTACTTACAAATCTGCACGTCAAGACCTGTCTCTTCCCCAGTGTAGATTCAGTCATCTACATGACATCTGCAGTGATGACCCGGCAGCCCTTCAAACTCTGTATCTTCAAAAACCAAAGACTCTGCTAGCTCTAATGCTGTCTTTGAGCATACTTCTCCCCCATCATGACATGCCTGGTTGCTTCTCTTTCTCTTTATTACCACATGTGTAATAAGAAGGGCATAATAAGAAATTTCTTGTTAGAGATAAGACTAACACATAAAAAATTAGAAAGTTACAAATGGTAGTAAACCTAATACTCTGTAAATTTTTGCTTATTTCTGTTAAATGATACAGAAAAGCCTAAAAGTGTAATTGTAAGTGAGGAAAGGGTGAGATCTTGGGACACAGGCCTGAAAGCTATGATGAGCATTTATTGAATGCCTACTATTTTTCAGGAACAGTACCAAATACTTTAGGTAGATTATCTCTTAGCTTTCTCTGAAAATACCCCCATATTTTACAGGTGGGGCTCAGAGAAGTTAAGTAACGTGAATAAACTCACACAGGTGTTATTCATTGCAGAACTATTCACAGTAGCAAAGACATGGAATCAACCCAAATGCCCATCAACAATAAACTGGGAAAAGAAAATGTGGTACATATACACCATGGAATACTATGCACCCATAAAAAGGGACAAGAAGGGTCTCTATGCCCCTTCTCTGTCTTGCATATTAATATGAGTGGAATCAGATTCCATGATGGTAATTGCACCACAATCAATATTTGTGCTGACAGAGCATTAACAGTTCTTATATGTGTGTGCGACATCTCTCTCTGGCACTTGTCAATACCCTATGCCTCCAAAGCATTAGGCTAAGCCAGGACCTATATCCTTGGATAAACCTACCCATTTTTTCTTCTCTTCTTGTCACAAGTATTGTTGGGTAATCTCTGATATTCTTTGTGTCCTGGTGTGGTTTTTATTTGGAAACAGATGGTAAAAGAACCTCGTTTGTGCTGGGTCACATGCAAAGCCCTTAATTGTTGGTAGATTGGTGCCTCATGTACAGTTTGCTATTCTTTCTTGTGTCCCTCTGTCTCGGGACCTCATGAGAAAAGGAGTAACTGTGGGCCTAAGGAAGGAGTCAGCTGTTACTAGATTTCTTGGTCAAATGTCAGATAATATAAAATCCTCACTCAAACTGATAACAATATTCATACTGCAATGTTCAATTTAAATACTTATTTTATAGCAATT
Organism: Cacajao melanocephalus; assembly: GCA_963573385.1. NCBI lineage: Eukaryota > Metazoa > Chordata > Mammalia > Primates > Pitheciidae > Cacajao > Cacajao melanocephalus. Next base: position 39,505 of record CAUYLG010031137.1, on the reverse strand, counting down.
AATAGCATAAATGCTACATTAAAATTGCACCGAGTATGAATCTCAACTCCACTATCTAATACCTGTGTTAATTTTAGTCTAGTTACTTAGCTTTTCTGAGCCCCATCTGTAAAAAATGGGGGATTTTTAGAGAAAGCTAAAAGATAATTCACCTAAAGTATTTGGCACTGTTCTTGGAAAATAGTAAACATTCAATAAATGCTCATTATAGCTTTTAGTCCTATGTCCCAAGATCTCTTCCTTTCCTCACTTAGAATTACACTTTTAAGCTTTTCTACACCACTTAAGAAGCAGACATTTATAGAATGTTAGGTTCACTGCCATTTATAACTTTCTCATTTTTATGTGTTACTCTGATCTGTAACAAGAAATTTTCATCTCCTTGTAGGCTAAACTTAAAACTTACCCTTCCCATGTGACCTCAAGAATGACCAGCACCACGCCAGTGTGCCTCAGTGTCCTATGATTGGCCAAAATGCCACAGAGCAACATAACCCAGCCATACTTTGATCAGATTGTCAGTAAATGTTTTGACTACAGGTCAAAAAATCTGAACTGGCACATGGACAGCAGCTTCACCATCAGTCATTCTTCCTGGGTTGTAGCAATTCTTCCTGCAGCATAACTCTGCAGAGGACGGACATGTCAACGCAATATTCACCTAGCTGATACATGGTACGCTAAGGTAAAGCAGGAAGAAAGCACAATATTTCTCTTGATCCTTATTTCAGATGAAGCCACATTACTACAATTGATGAAGCAACAGAACCAATCTAGGTTACAACCCCCGAAGTAAGTTGACTCCTATGGAACAAATAAGCCATCTGCATTTCAAGACAAAAAGAAAGTTGAATCACAAATAGCAACAAATAACAAATAGCCCTCGCCTCATTATGTTATGACTTCTGGAGGAAGTAGTTTAGATAACTAACATACCTACACAACATCCATCAAATGATGTTGTAAAAAGTATTATTTTATTGAACATATACTGGCATTCCATAAAGTATAACTGAAGTTCAACAAAATATTTTAGAGAATTTTTTAAGCTGAATTCCACCCTTTTACATATTCATGAACTCATCTTTGAAGAGCAAAAGGAAGGAGAAGTTTAATAACTTCTCAATTCTGTTTTTTCTCATTTGCCAGCCCCTTCAAACTGAGAAATTGCAACATTTTTTTAAAAAAAAAACAGGATCTCTTTATCAACATCATGTGCTTCATTCATTTCATGAAGGGGAACAAGTAAAGTTAGAGCTTACCACTTTACTGTCCTCATGCTGCAATGATGGGGTAAAAAAAAAATGAATGCTCTGGTTCAAAGAACAAGGTATTATTATTTTTAATGTTGTTATTTGGGCAATTTGTTTTTCTCTTCAGTCCTTAATCAAACTTTAATCAAGCCAAGAGCCTAAAGCAGAGTCTTTTGAAAAGAAAAATGGCCAAATGCACATGTACAATCACCAGCGCCAGGTGAGTAACTCTTCTCTCTTGTTCAACAGATTGTGAGCCCTGATAGTACATCAGACCTCAACTTTCTCAGTGTGCTTTGGCAGCAAAGAGAGGCAATGCAATTTTAGGCTGTGTACACAAACGCATCTGTCACAGAGTAGGGGAAGAACGCCCCGATGTTGCCCTTAGGAAACATCATCTAACATGAAAAACAGTGTGCTCTTCCAGCCCTTACCAATCAGGAAAGTTTTGATCAAAGAAGGAAGAGCTCAGAGGGGAATCACAAATGTGGATGCAGGGAGAGCAAAAGATTTTAAAGACCGTGGCAAACATTCTGTGGCCGGACGATGACTAAGAGGTATGGGAAAACATTTTGAGCATAGGGAAATGGTAAACATGCAGGAGAAACAGGGATCGTTTGGGGTGCACAAAAGCAGAATAACAGCAGTAATGAGATGAAATTGAGCAAAGGAAATCTTAGGCTGCACATCAAGGAAGTGTTTGCTAACAGCAAAGCCTATTAGACTGCCAAATGGCCTCTCAAGGGAAAAGGCTTGAGCTCCATTGCCTGGGTCATTTAAAACAGGACTGGACAAAAGCACTCAAGGAAATCAGTGTCGTGAACAAGTCTGCCCTAGCAGGGGAGAGTCAAGATGACCTACCAGTTATTGTTCTGTCCCTCTAATTTTTGTGATATATAATATCACATCATTACATTGCCTACAAATGGGCCACTCCTTGGGCTGAGGTTATAATGAAAGCGGATTATTTAGCATGCAATGTACTTCAGGGGAAGCATGCAGTGGCCCAACCTGTAAACCACAGCTCATTAACCAGCAGCTACTCAAATTATTCTGTGCATCTCTGGCCTAATTCAAATTAGAATTGGAGGGTTTTTTTCTTGACAGGCCAGATGAAAGCTTCAAGTTCTCAGCATATTACAGTCTGTTTTTCCTATGAGCTATGAATTCTGCATGTTTTTTAATCTTTGATTTTGTCTCAACAGATATAGAGGGAAAAAAAGTGCTAGGAAATAATTGGAAAATGTCAACTGACAAAAGCAGATTGCCTTCAGCATGGGATATGATGCAGTGATAGCTGATCGCATAAAGCCAGTCACTTAGCAGAACAAGCCCGTTCCATTGGAATAAAACGTCACCTATCAGTATACTTGGAGGACTGCAATATACATATAAATGGGTATGGGCCTCCAATAACCCCTCCTAATACTAGTCCATTGTGGGTAAGTGAACACTTCTTGGCTTATTCATTGCTGGTCTTTATTTTCAGAATACCTCCTGATATTCAGATACAGACGTCAGATACCCAGTGCACCCCGGTTACGTATGCAGACATTATTGAAATCAAGTTTACCTGGGGTCAGCACAATGGCCTACACTGAACGTAGAAAAGATGCACTTTTTAAAATATCTAGAGCAGGCTATCTTTTAACTGTTCTTAAAATATCATCATTATGTACATACATATCTTTTTACATTCCATACAATATTTTTATATAAATAAAATCTGCTGACTTCCAGTCATTTCAACAAACATATTTAGTGCACCTGCTAAGTTCCAGATACTACGTTAAGGGGACTAAAGGGGAAGAGAGAGAAATAATTACAAAGATGAATAAAACGTGGTTCTTGCTATCGAAGAACTCATGGTTATGAACTGACCCAACAACTCCTTTCATTACAGCCAGCCAGAGAGACAATGCTGCAGATGACCAGAGCCCTGAGCATAGCTCTGGACCTCACAGCTCAGGTCATGGTCAGGGAGTTGTGCCATTCACATTATTTCCACCCGAACACTTACTGTGTCCAGAACTGTTCTAACAGCTGATTCCTTTCCAGCTTTCTTTCCTGTATTCTGACATTCATTCATCCCTGAGAATAACAGCACCTCTTGCCCTTCTATCTATATTTGTACTCAGACATGACCTGTCCTCACCCATGAATCCTATCCATCTCTGGCCACTCCTGGTATATCCGAATCCAGCAAAATTCTACCCACATGAATGGGAATTCTTTTCTAATCAGACCCAGAGCCACAAAGCAAGGGTTGCACAGTTCATATTCTATCAAGAGGTATGTTCAGACATCCAAAATTAATCATAAGACAGAATGTGTTATAATATCTCAGGAAAATAACAAATAAAAATGTCATAGCAGTATATAGGAAGGCAAGATTATTTCTGACTGGATGATAGAAGGCAGCTTTAAGAAAACATGATGTTTGAGACCAACCTTAAAGAGGAAGGAAGAATTTATCAGGCGTTAGTTAAGGGCAATCTAAATGAAGGGAACAGAGTGAACAAAGGAACGGGAGAAGGGAAAGCCTGGGACACTATCAGGTTAAAGAGATAGACTGGGGTAGAAGGGAAGTGGTTGGCAAAGGTTCAAAAGTTAACTGGAAAGATTTGTGTGGCCTTGAATTCCATGATAAAGATTTTGAACTTTATGCTCTATGGAACGAGCCATTAAAAGTCTTTCAGTAAGGATATGATAACAATCAGCTATGCTTTAAGAATAATACTTTGGCTGAGTTTAAAAGATAAATGGGAATTGGGAGAGGTAACTATGGAACAAAACATTAGAATGAGATATTTATTCTCCTCGGAAGGTGAGCTGGATATCTTCTGCACACCTTCAGAGCCACTGTCATCTCTCCCACACCCGCTCTATCTCTCCTGGGAGACTGACTACATCACCAACCCTCCTCCCTCTAGTTTCCTCTAATGTTCAGCCAAAGGCAAGGACCTGTAGGAGATCTGGGAGGAGGAGAGCAAGCTCGGGTACATATTTCCTCAGCTCCCTCCCTGCAAGGTTTACCTGGGTGGCTGAATGGAAGGTCATGGCTCCTGTCAGCAGGCCCTCTCCAAGCCCACCCCCCATCTCTGTCTAAAGTCCAGGAGCTACTCTCTACACTCACCCCTTCAGGCCTAAGGGTAGCAGCAGTATCCCCCTCTAATAATACCACATGATCCTTGATGGTTTCTCAATACCCTGCCCATACCTTTTCAGATAAGTTCTTCATCAAAATTTTCTCAACTTCCTCAATTTCATGTGTCAGGTGCAGGAGCCACTAAGCGCCCTTGAACCAAAGTGATGTCTAAGAGCATGGAGAGACAAGGGTAGTGATCTGGAGGGCACGAAGCTAAAAGGCTCTTCCTTGCTGAGGAGGTAACAGCTATGGTAATACAACCATCACAGCTTAGTTAATTTATCCGTTTCAGATTGATGATACAGTCAGAAAACATTTCTGATACTCAATCCATGTCTGCTGGAAAGGGGATTTTAGTTGTGAGGTGGATTCATGATCACACAATTTGCTTTAGAGGTAAGAGAGTACACAGGGTTTTGAAGTCAGATGAACACGGTTCTTAGGTACAGGAGCCCAAGGCTAGGTAGCTGTGATCACAAAAATGAGGCTTCCTTTAGCACAGGAGACTAGATGTGTGACTGTTTATATAATGTATGCAAAGGCTGAGCCAGAAAGGAAGGCACTGAGAAAAGAGAGTGCGAGATGCTGAAGCTGCAGTTCTTTGAGCAGAATTGTAGAAGAAAATGTTTGGAGTCTTCTATGTGGTTCTATATAGCAGTCTATTCAAACAGATCAGATAATACCTAAAGGGCAGGTGGCTTATTTGTTCTAAATGCAGCAAGAGGTAATGGCATGCTTAAGTCATTTCTGCAGCAGCCTGTAATTTCACAAGTGCTCAAACATTTCCTTTGACAGCTGTGCGGTGCGTTCCTTATGTTGTCAATGTGAGCTCTATAAAAGAGAGAGAGTGCCTGGTAGGAGAGGAGCTGGGGAGAGCGAGTGTTCAATGTTTTTTATCTCTCCAATTGGTTTAAAGCAATCAAGTAAGGCAAGAATCCTCTATCCTGAAAATATTCAAATTGCCCATTTCACACACTGTTCCATCTTTTATAGAAAGATAAAGTTAATCTTCCATGATTTACTTCAAGTTAGCGATTACAAGCTATCTACTTTTTGACCAGCCTTATCACAGTCTCTGGAAATATATTTAAATAGAGTGCAGGAGAAAAATTGAATGGCCATAGGGAGGGGGACGTAGAATTTTTTAAAAACTACAACTCAAGTTAGTCATGGAAATAGAGTTCAAGAAAAATTGAAAAATAAGTAACTTTTCGGAATTGAATTCCAAATAAAAGGGAAAAGGGGTTGATTTTTTCCCCTAATTTCAGAAAGACAACATGGTAAATACCATATAAGGAAAAATAAAAGCTGGGGAGTTGTTCTCAGATCTTATGAGCTCTTGGCACTGATTAAAGCAGCTGCGATTCTGTGAATGTCTCTGTCCCTTTCTTTCTCAATCATCATTGCTCCCCCGGAGAAACGAAGGTGAGAAGACCACAGAAAACCAAGCAAAGCCTGTCTAGCATTCCTCTTTCCAGCTTCTGCTGTGAGTGCTTCCAGCTGGGGATAAGAGTGAGCAGCAGCAACAAAAGTAAGGTGGGTACTGTCTGTGTGACACCAACCTATTAGAGAAATGGAAAATTTCCTTCAGATGTGGATCAGCTAACTCACTAACCCCCCAGAAAGCACACTTGACTTCAGCTTACTGTCCTACAGATGTCAGGACAGCAAGTTAAGGTTTTTTTGGTTTGGTGTTTTTTTTGTTTTTTGTTTTTTGTTTTTTTTCCCGGCACCCTGGTGCCTGTTAAAATAGTTCAATCAACTGAGATCAGCTGTATGCTGTGCTATTGGTTCCTAACTCCAACTGATTGAAAGGTATCCACAGCAGCTGGTGACCCTGTGTGACGCTGACGACTCTTTTCACTATGTTTCGTTTTGTTTGGCCTTGCTTTGATGGCAAAGAAATCTCATGGTCCTTGATATTTTAAACATTTTAATAAATGGACTTTCAGCAAGCCCCAGCAACCACAGACCTTAAAATGCCCATAGGTCCAAAGCTGGCTTATTCTGTGTTTGCCTTGCTTACTAATGGTAACTAATTGCCTCAATTAGTGCTAATTAAAAAGGTATGATCTCTGACATTAGCCTGCTGTAGTAGAAACAGTGGGGGTTTCTGATGGGACACAACAAATACAATGATTTAAACTAATTGAGGGAAAGACAGCTTGAGTGGAAAGTAGAATTAGATAAGACTTTTAAGGAAAGCCCATTCACAAACACTTACTGAATACTTTTTATGTGATAGGGCATTGTTCCTACTTTCTGGAAATGTATAATTTAATTTAGGAATCAAGATATGAATTCCTATCCCCCAAGATTTCTGATTCTGTGCGATGAAGTAACAATTAGATCCATAACTTGGGAGGAAAAGTGATATGGCAAGAAAAACTAAGTTGACATCCAGATATTAGATATAAACTAACAATTATTAAGTATTTAATTAGTGCCAAACATTCTTCTAAGCTCTTCTTTATATTCTATGTAACGGGTCATTTACATAATCTTATGGGTGAGAAAACTATGGAAAGGTTTGGAAACTTGCCAAAGGTCACATAGCTAGTAAGTGGGATTTGCTTGTGTCAGAGCCTGTACATTTTACCTATTTTGTAGATAATACCACATATTAAGCCTTAAAGGGAGAAACTTCCATATTGAACACAATGAAAATTGCACTGTCTAAACAGAACAAAAACATTAAGGAAATTTGTTAATACCTGGCAGATGTTTCCAAATAATGGAAATTATTTCCACTATTCTAATAGCTTCCTACCCAAACCCAACTAATCGTCCTCAAACACTGAAAAGAGATGAGAAAAAGGGGAGGCGCTGAGTTAAGGACAGAGAGAACTGTCTGTAGTTAAGTGGCAGTTTAGAGGAGGGAAGACTCTGAAAGAACTCACCCTGTTTTAGTTTTATAATCTTTGTACTGGCCTGATTGTATAATTTTGTAATTCTCTAATCCTACTGGACATACAGTGAATCAGAAACAATACGTAGATGAGATAAGACCAGTAAGTACAAAATTGTATTCTTTTGCATTCATTTATTCATTAAGCAAATTTTACTGTGAGGGTAATTTGTGGTTGATATTCCCTTAAATATTGTGAACACATTGGTGAGCAAAACAGACACAGATCCTTGGGTATGGAGCCCACAGCTATGTAAGGAAATTCTTAAATAACTACATGATAAATGCACTAGACACCATAAAGAGATACAGTGTACTTAAATGCATGTAAGACGGTTGTTTCAAGGAGTTAGGGAAGATCCATATTTGAGGAACTGAGAGAAAACCCTTTGCCTTGTATCAGGGTGAAGCAGAGGGTGGCATGACGTGACCCTGGAGTGGTCAGGAAAGACTAGATCATGAAGAGTCCTATGGGCCATATGGAGTAGTTCACTTTTTATCCTAAAAGCACAAGAAAACTACAGAAATGTTTTCAGGAAAGATAACAAGATATATCTCTTTAAAAGATGACCCAACAAGACTGTAGGAAAAAAAGGAGGAAGTGACCAGGCATGGTGATTCACACCTGTTTATTTCAGCACTTTGGGAAGCTGAAGTAGGTGCATTGCTTGAGCCCAGAAGTTCAACACCAGCCTGGGCAACATAGCAAAATCCCATCTCTAAAAAAGTACACAAATTAGCTGGGTGGAGTGGTGTGCTTGTAGTCTCAGCTACTTAGAAGGCTGAGGTAGGAGGATCCCTTGAGCCCCGGGAGGTAGAGGTTGCAGTGAGCCATGGTTGCTCCACTGCACTCCAGCCTGGTGACAAAGTGAGACCATGTCTCAAAAATAAATATGTAAATAAGCTGTTAAGTACTTCAAGAAGAAATTGATAGTTCACATTCATATGATGACAATGGCAGTGAACATGTGGAGCGGAAGTTAGCAGTACTTGGTGATGGGTTATTTATGGAGGTGTAGGGAGAGGAATGGATATTCTAAGGACATACCAGGAAAACTGGTGGATTAAAACTTAGTAAGATTTAAAAACCCAGCAGGAAGAGCAGGTTACAGAGAAAAGATTGCATTCTATTTGGGACTTGTTTTTGAGGTGCCAATAAAAGAGATAAAGATAAAGGATAATTTGATAAATGTAAGTGTCTGGAGCTCAAAGAAAAAGTCTAGGCTGGAGATATAAATTTTAGAAGTAATATATAGTGGCAATTAAAGCTGTAGGAATAAATGAGATCATCTAAGAGGAATGTATGATGTAAGAAGACAAAAAAAATACCCTATGCCTTTTAAATGGTGGCATATCCTAAATACTAAAACGTTTTAATATTTAAGGGAAACTTAAAGAAAGAATAGCCAGAAAAGTAACAAGATATTTGCTGTCATGACAGCCAAGAAAATAGAATGTTTCTAAGGGAAGGAATTCTTCTTGTGGTAATGGTGGCATAAGGAGACTAGGCTTTTCTATTCCACATAAATCAAGTTCTAAAGTGGGAAAAATTATTAAAAATAACAATGTATTGGCACTGGAAAACAACCAAAGGCAAGAAACAACCTCAGAATTGTTTACTCATAACAAAGTGCTACTCAGCTGTGAGTGGGTAGCCTTCTTGCCAGAGACCATTTCAATCCAATGCAGCTCACACTAGAAAACACCTGTATCTTGATTTATCAGGGTGGTAGACCCAGTTCAGGGCAGGCAAGAGAACAACTAAAAATTTAGCTGTGAGATGTGAGAAGTAAAAGAGCCACAGAAGTACCGATATATCAAATTCCCCAAACATCCCTGAATAGCTTCTATACTAAGCATGAACGCAGGAGACCTTCAGGGAGACGGAGAAATACAAAAAGCCTGAGGAGATGTGTAAATATCTGTGACTTTGAATGCATGCCTCAGCCCACATGCAGCTTGAATATATAAAGAATGTAAAATAATTGAAAAACACCACCAGACAACTTGACATCTGTAGAACACTCTACCCAACAACAGAATACACATTCCTTTCAAGAGCCACTAAGATATTCACCAGGATAAATCATGCTGGCAATAAGTTTCAATAATTTTAAGGCATTGAAATCATACAGAGTAAGTTTTCTGACCAAAATAGAATTAGAAATCAGTCACAGAAAGAAATGTTGGAAAACCCCAAAATGTGTATAAATTAACACACATCTAAATCACCTGTGCGTCAAAGAAAACAATCACAGGGATAATTAGAAAATGTTTTAAACCAAACCAATATAAAAACACAACATATCAAGATTTGTAGGCTATATCTAAGGCAGTGCTTAAAGGAAACTTTATAGTAGTAAACACTTATACTAAAAAAAACAAAAGGCCTTAAGTTATCAAAGCTTCTACCTTAAGAAGAAGAGGAAGAGGAGGAAGAGGAAGAGGAAGATGAAAAGGAGGAGGAGGGGGGAAGAGAAAGAAGAGGAAGAAGAAGGAAGAAGACGAAGAAGAGGAGACGGAAAAGGATGAGGAGCAGAAGGAGGAGACGTAACAACAAAAACATTAAACATAAATTGTGTAAAAAAAAAGTTAGTAAAGATCAGAATAGAAATTAATAGAAAAAAGATAAGCAATAGAAAAATATCAGTGAAACTAAAAGCTGAGTTTTTTTTAATGTCAATAAACGGAATAAACATTTGTGTATACTGACAACACAAAAAGGAGATTTAAATTAGCAATATCTGGAATGATAAAGACAACATTAAAATCAAAATAATTATGAGAATGTTAGGGACAATGTTTCCTGAATCAATCTGACAATGCAAATAAAATAGACGAACTCCTTGAAAGTCTAATGTTACTAATGTTAGTAACTAATGCCACATGCTGCTAATGCTCACTTTTAAAAAGTTTAAAAACTCTAAATGGATTTTATATAAAGTGAAATAAAATTGAATTTGTAACTCTTTAAAAATCCTCCTTTAAGGAAAGCATCAGGCCCAAATGACTATATTGGTGAATTTTACCAAACATTTAAGAAAGAAATTATAAGAATCCTACCAAAAAATGCAGGAAATAGACAAGGAAAGATAAATTCCAATTCATTTTATTAGGCCAGCATTACTCCAACAAAGACATCATAATGGAAAACTACAATTCTTCATAAAATTTCTTCATAAAAATTGATACAAATATCCTTAGCAAAACATTAGCAAATTGAATCCAGCAACATATTATACATATTCACAATAAAGTCTTAGTAAACTTCAAATGGAAGAGAACGTCCTCAGCCTAATAAAGAGCATCATATTTAGAAGCATAGTGGGGTGCTTTCACCCTAATACAAGAAAAATAAGGATACCCCACTTTTTTTTTTTAAGCAGAGTCTCACTCTGTCACCCAGGCTAGAGTGCAGTGGTACCATCTTGGCTCACTGCAACCTCCACCTCCAGGGTTCATGAGGCGATTCAGGTTCCTGCCACCATGCCCGGCTAATTTTTGTATTTTAGTAGAGACGGGGTTTTACTATGTTTGCCAGGCTGGTCTCAAACTCCTGATCTCGGGTGATCCACCCACCTTGGCCTCCCAAAGTGCTGGGATTACAGGCGAGAGCCACTGCACCCAGCCGATATCCCACTTTTTTAAACATTGTACTAAATATCAAAGCCAGTGCAATAAGACAAGGAAAAGAAAAAAAAGACATACAAATTAGAAAAGAAAAATGTTCTTTTTTGCCAACACGGTCGTGTATGCAGATAATTCTTGGAAACCTAAAACACAGGATGGGAGCGGTGGCTCATGCCTGTAATCCCAGCATTTTGGGAGGCTGAGGCAGGTGGATCACAAGATCAGGAGACCAAGACCAGCCTGGCCAACATGGTGAAAACTCTTCTCTACTAAAAAAAATACAAAAATTAGCTGGGCATGGTGGTATGTGCCTGTTATCCCAGCTATTCGGGAGGCTGAGGCAGGAGAACTGCTTGAATCTGGGAAGCGAAGGTTGCAGTGAGCCAAGATCGTGCCACTGCACTCCAACCTAGGTGACAAAGCAAGATTCCATCTCAAAAAAAAAAAAAGAAATTTTTATGTTCTCATTGTTCAACTCCCACTTATGAGTGAGAACATGTGCTGTTTGGTTTTCTGTTCCTGCGTTAGTTTGCTGAGAACGATGGCTTCCAGCTTCATCCATGTCCCTGCAAAGTATGTGATCTCATTCCTTTTTATGGCTGCATAGTATTCCATAATGTATATGTATCACATTTTCTTTGTCCAGTCTATCATTGATGGCCATCTGGGTTGGTTCCTTGTCTTTGCTATTGTAAATAGTGCTGTAATAAACGTGTGCATATGTCTTTATAGTAAGATGATTTACATTCCTTTGAGTATATACCCAGTAATGGAATTGCTGGGTCAAATGGTATTTCTGGTTCTAGATCCTTGAGGAATCTCCATACTGTCTTCCACAATGGTTGGACTAATTTACATTCCCACCAACAGTGTAAAAACATTCCTATTTCTCCACAGCCTCGCCAGCATCTATTGTTTCCTGTCTTTTTAATCATCGCCATTCCGACTGGCATGAGATAGTATCTCATTGCGGTTTTCATTTGCATTTCTCTGATGATCAATAATGTTGAGCTTTTTAAAATATGTTTGTTGACCACATAAATGTCTTCTTTTGAGAAATGTCTGTTCATATCCCTTGCCCATTTTTTGATGTGGTTGTTTATTTTTTGTTTTTTGGTTTTTTTTTGTAAATTTCTTTAAGTTCCTTATGAATTCTGGATATTAGGCCTTTTACAGATGTGTAGATTGCAAAAATTTTCCCACATTCTGCAGGTTGCCTGTTCACTCTGATGATAGTTTCTTTTGCAGTACAGACAAACCAGTTTAGCAGTTGCTTAGAAATTTGAACATGAGTCATAATTCAATAAATATCTCAAGAGAAATGAAAACATATCCACACCACTCTTATGTGAATGTTTATAGCAGAGTTATTCAGTATAACCAAAGACTGAAAATAACACAAATGTTCATCAAGTAAACAAAATATGATATATCCAAGCAATGTACTATCACTCAGCAATAAAAAAAGGATGAACAGCTGATACATGAAACTATGTGAGTGAATTTCAAAATATCATGCTAAGTGAAAGGGACCAAATTTGTACATACTAAATTATTCATTATTTATATGAAATGTTTAAGTGTCAAAAGTCATGACAGAAAACAGATAACTGATTTCCTGGGGGCAGATGGTACATAGAAGCATAAGGGAACATTTGGGGATGATACAGTCAGTCTTAAACTGAATTGTAGTGCCTCGATGGCTGTATACATTTACCAGAACCCAACAATATATACACTTAAGGTAGATACATTTGCTTCATGAAGTTGTTAAAAATTTAAAAAGCAAAAAGAAAAACGAGAGAGTAACTATACCAATAATTGCTAAGAGGTTAAAAACAAAGAGGACAAATAATTTTCCATCGGAAGGAACGTCATGAACATCATTTGTGACCTTAATGAGAATAGTTTTACTGGTTTTATTGGGAGTACACTGCAATGGAGTCACTTAAAAAGTTTATGAAAAATGAGGAAATGGAGACATCCCACTAGATATGCTACCTCCATCCTTATTAGCTGAAGAGATGAGAAGAAATGGCAGTAGCTATACCAGAGGCTACACTAGCAGACTGTTCATGAGTAGGTATTTTGATCCAAATGACCTCATTTTTCTCTCTCTTCTTAGTTGGAGTGATGCTAAGTCCATCCCACTTGCCTTCACAACATCTCCTAGGGCCTCCTTCCAACAAATATTTACCCCCATGTGGAGAGGACAGCACCAGAGAGGGGTCCCAGAATACATATTTAGGGTTGGATAAGAACATGTACACTTCAATGTTACATTAAGAACAATAGAATGGTTGAACTGGGTCACTGAGAAGTGATACTTCTATTGAAATGAATCTTAATAAATCCATCCTTTTCAGTGATGACTTCTTGGCCATGGGATCTGACAGCAAAATGGGTATTCATATAACATTCAAATATGTTACCCAAAACGGGTACTCACATAACACCCATCCTGCAACTAAGCCTTGTGATGCTCCTTAGAATTCTAGAATAAAGAAGGGTAGAGAAGGGAAAAGTGAAGCAAAGAACAGGGCTTAGGGACATAGTCAACATGATGGCCTACAGAAAAATTTTGCAACTGGAAAATCCCTTTCGGCAAGAAAAGGAACTCTTTTAGAAAGGAACAGCAAATCTAACATCTAATTTTAACTTAATTCCAGGTAATACTTTTTACCAATTCAAATTCATAAAATTTCTACACACACACATAGACAAACACACAAGCAATGCATTCCAAGAAAGGCATTTGGGGAAATCAAGGAAAAGAGTCTAGGTTCCATGCATGGATTAGCTTAGGGCCAACAGAATAACTGCAGAAAATGGCACAAATGAGTTTGAGTCTTCAGGAACATATGACCAATATGACCCTAAGAACATAAGCCTCATGTAATTCACAGATATATTGGTAGAGCCTTCAGTTGACCTTTCCACACTGTAAGAATTACAGTGTTTATGCAAATTTTATTTAAATCCCAAAGGGCGAAGTGATCTGATTTATACCTAAACAAAGAAGAAGAAGAAAGAAATCAAAGAGAGAGAAGCCCAGTTAGGAGGGCTGATGAAGAAGGAAGAGGGTACTATCATGGAAGTCACCAAATAGGCACGTGGAATAAGACAGGCCAATATCAAAGTTAAGAAGCCCACAGATAAGAAGCAAATTCAAGTTCCAAGTACAGAAACAGTTGTATTATAGTAATTCAAAATATAACATCTGGACCAGGCCCGGTGGCTCATGCCTGTAATCCCAGCATTTTGGGAGGCCAAGGTGGGAAGATCACTTGATACCAGAAGTTCAAGACCAGCCTTGGTAACATGGTGAGACTCTCTCTGCAAAAAAATTTTTAAGAAATTATCCAGGTATAGTGGTGCACACCTGTAGTCCCAGCTACTCAGGAGGCAGAAGTAGGAGGATCACTTGAGCCCAGGAGGTCAGGGAACAGTGAACTGTAATGGTGCCCCTGCACCTAGCCTGGGGAACAAAGCAAGACCCTATCTCGAAAAAAAAAAAGTATCTGACATTAAACCAGAAACTGAATCCCAGTTTTTATACTTACTGATAGTATTTCTTCAGTTTACTAATCTGAAAAAAAAATAGTAATCATAATACATACTTACCTCATGCATTTGACATTGGTTTTAAGGATGAAATAATGAATGTAAAAGCATTTAGAGTAGTTCTTGGCATATAGTGAGCCATTGACTTGTGTGGTTAATGATTATTATCATTTCTGTTACTGTTACAGAGGACAAGCGCTAAGGATCTGGATAAGAGAAGTGGTGGTGGGAAAACTCTTCAGTGTGCCCAAGCATCTCCAAAATGCTTTGTCAAAAGACTGTAGCCCCTAAGAAGAATCGGATGCTGTCAGTCTGGGTAGGACACAGAGGTATGCACTTTTGCTAGTCCCCAGGTGATTATGGTATAGGTGCTTCATTTAAAAAATACAGTTCTAGAGGGAAGCCCTAGGAGAGAGTGATTTTTCGCAGTAGACTAACAAAGAAGTTCACATCATTAAAAGGCACACAAAAATTATTACCTAGGAGGTCAGGACCTAGGATCCAATTGGGAGGATATTACAACAGGTGGGCCTGAATAAAATAAGTAACATACTTTGGCAAGGCCAGGGATAAATAAGGGCATAAAAAGACATATGTGAATAGTTGAATGACCTTTGCAGAGTAAGAAACTATAGGCCAGCCAGTAAGCATGGGGTCACAGGAGAATCAGTCAGATCAAAGAAAACAACTCGGGCCTGGGATGCAGCAGAGAAGCAGGTCTACGGTGGCAGTAGATTAATTAGATGGAGATAAAATAATAATAGCATTTTTAAATTAGAGATGGGGTCTCACTTTGTTCTCCAGCCTCGTTTCAAACTCCTGGGCACAAGTGATCCTTCCACCTCATCCTCCTGAGTAGCTGGGACTATGGACTCACATCACCTTCCCTGGTATTTTAAAATATTACGTGTACAGGACATTTTATATTCATTATTTTATACTATTCTCGCTTTAGTCCCAATTATTTTTTCCATAATCTTAGTAGCTCCCTTTTTCACAAAAGGAAACAAGGCTCAGAAGGATTAAACTGCTCACCCACATCACTTGGCTTGTCAGGAAAGGAGCCCAGTAGCAAAGCTAGGCCATCTGAGTAGAAATCCAGGCACTGTCTACTGCACAACTTACTTGCAGAAGAATCGAGCTGGTAGGCAGAGAAGTGGAGAGAGGACTAGAGAACTCCCACCCTCAAAATCAGAGAACACACCTCTCTGTCCAGGATTTTTATGTATTTTATTTTATGATTTTTTTTTTTTTTGGAGACGGAGTTTTACTCTTTCACCCAGGCTGGAGTGAAGTGGCATAATCTTGGCTCACTGCAACTTCCACTCTCCCCACAAATTCAAGTGACTCTCCTGCCTCCACCTCTCGGGTATCTGGGACTATAGGCACGTGCCTGCACACCCGGCTGATTTTTGTATTTTTAGTAGAAATGGGTTTTTGCCATGTTGGCCAGGCTGGTCTCAAGCTCTTGACCTCAGGTCATCTGTCCGCCTCAGCCTCACAAAGTGCTGGGATTACAGGCGTGAGCCACAAGGCCTAGGCCAGGATATCTTTAATCATTGAAAGAAACCATCAGGGTTGGTATGTGAAAATGTCAAAGATCTACTAGATATTTTGGGTGAAAATGGAAGTTCTTGGTACTTTTTAAGAATTGTCTTAAAGAGACTGCTCACTCACAGCATTGTTTTGCCTCTCATTAATGCATCATTCTGTACTCACTAAGGTCCTTGATCTGCCTATCTTTTAAAACTATAAAAGTTAAGACTCCACATTCTTTTTACATGCCAGCAGTATGTTTTCTCTTAACCCTACAGTAACAACCCTACAGTGTCAGCTGCTAAATTTAAGCCACTTGAGATGTCTTACTTAGCAGGCAAGAACCAATCGAGTAAGTATGATTTAGAACTAGAGTCTTAATTATAGTATTGTGTACCTGAAGTAATTATTCACATGATGTAGTGATGCTTGAGACTATTATTTGTGATCAACTCAATTAATGCAATTTGCCCTAGCTCACAAGTAAAGTCAATTACCTGGCAATCACAAAAGTCTCCTGATAACTTCATGCCGATTATTCCAAAAATAGCTTCATAAGATTGTATATGAAGATACACACACCACATACATACACACACATACACACAAACTATTGCATTTTCCCACTCTTTTTATGAGCAAACCTCTGTCCAAGTTCCAGAGATATCAAAAACACTGTTCTATCCCTATTCCTGTCAGAACATGTTTCTTTCAAACTTTTACAAAGTCTGAGATGAACATAAATGACTGAGCTAAATCTATTAATTTGTGCCAGCCACTGAGTGGTACTGGAAAATGAAGAGGCTACATTCACATTTTACTGGTAATAGGACTTCCACCTAACAGCACAGTATAATGAGATGTATGTTAATTTTTCACTTAAATAACAAGATGAGGAACATGATTAACATGGAGTTACCATAGTTGTTTAAAACCAGCATTTGCCTGCATACCTATAAGGAAACAATGCTAACCAAATGTTTATGTTTGCCTTCTGAATTATGATAACTTGATTAGCTAAAGAATAATTGTAAAAAAATACCCAGTAGAATTAAACTACAGAAATTACCTCTCAATAGGGTGGTTGCAATATGACATCAGTAATGAAATATTCACATTTCAGCTATTCCAGAAAAACTTATGAAGTGTCTTTTCTCATTCAGTTTTAAGGTCAATAACACTACATCCAAAGAGATGAAGATCCATGTATGTAACTTACTTGGCATAAATTCCCTTAACCAAAGAACAACAAAAATATTAATTGTATTTATTCAGCATCTGCTATGTATCAACCACTCTGTCAGCATTTTTCATGCAGTATTTCCCTCCAGTGCTTAAACAACCTAACAAAGTAAGTACAGTTATTATCTCAATTTTCTTATGTCAAAGCTAAGGCTAGCTATGCTAAGTAATCCAAGTTCACTTAATTAGTAGTGGCAGAACTTTTATTTTAGCCCAGGCCCGTCTCTGGCTATGAACACTACATCATGACATCTGTGAAACCAGAGCCACATAGCCTGCCCAGCTGGTGACCCAATGCCTCTTTATATAGAAAAGAACAATGTGGCCAAGAGCCCTATGTTGTTACTAGATGGAACTCAAACTCAGGCCAATTGATTCTGCTTTTGGCCTTTAAATGACAAAAGATCATTTTAATTTTCTTCTTCCTATTATTCGCTAACAAAGTTTATATATTTCAACAAAAATGCTTTGGTTTCTTAATTAAATCAACTGTTTCTCATTCCTATTATCACTGAAGTAGAACATTTAATAATTAGAGTATTTGTTCACCATAGGTTTAGTGTGAAATTGTAACTCTGTTCCAACTTGCAAAGCTTCACATTTCATTTTTCTTGGCTTCAGAGCATATACCACATGCAGAAGCCCTTCTTGTAAGCAGAGTCCTTCAAGAAAGCAAATCAGCATTCTCTGAGCATGGTCGGCTCACCGGCTTAGCAGGGGCTTAATCACAGTCAAGGAAGAAAATCACCAAGCACTTGGCAGCACTGTTCTGAACATCAGAACCAATGAATGAGTCCAAATAAAAGTTTTTCTACTATTTAAGGTCAAACCAATCATCTTGGCAATTACTTATTACTAAGCCTATTGTCTACATTTTTCATCTACTAATCATTCTGGGAAAAAAAATCTGCTTTAAAGATTTTAAGCTATATTTTTCTAGTCAAATGCAACATGAAAATAAATGTCGTTAAAGAAATTAAGTATCACTATTTCAAATATACCATAGGTTACATATTTTGAAAGCTTCTCCTACTACAATAAAATTAAATCCTGGGTAAAATATCTTTAATGCATTGATAGTTTACGATAAAACAAAGAGACTCTAAAACAAAGAACAAAAAGCTGAATGAGAATGATGATGCGCTATTAGCAATCTGAAAATCAAGTTGCCCTTGAATGTAGATTTGTATTACTGACATCAGAAAACAGCTTTGGGGTCCTGACATGAGAGGAGAACTGAACTTGAGACTCCTACATTGAGTTAGGAAACCTAGAAGGGGATTAAAGAAGTCCCCAGAGACTGAGCCTCAGGACCATTGGCATTACAGCAAGATGAACCTGAACCCCATAGTAAATTAAGAACTTCACAATGAATTAAAGTAGTCTCTGGTAGGGCCAGAACTAGGGTGAGGCAAGAGAGGTAGTTAAGGTGCAAATTTAAGAAGGCACACTTGCATGACCTTGGGAGTGGGTGCCTCCTTAAATTCTGCACCTAAACAACCTCTCCTGCCTAACTCTGGTCCCAGCCCTGGTCTCAGGTTGATTTGACAGCCTTGGTTCTGCTAAAAGCAAATATAAATCTGCGGATAAAAGAATTCCCAAATAGACCTTCAGGATTCCCACAGATGAAGTTCAACCAAATATGAGCTTAAAAATATCACTAAACACAAAAGCAAACAAGCACCAAGATTGAGAATCAGCAGAAACAACAAATATTTTTCTTGGACACATAAGGACTTCAGATATTGGAATAGCAGATAACTAATATAAAGATCTAAAAGATACAACATTTAAAATATAAGACATAGAATAAAAAATAAGTTAACAAAACAGTGTAGCATTGGCATTGGTATAAGCACACAGATCAGTAGAACAGAAGAGAGTCCAAAAAAAAGTCTCATATGTATGGTGAATTGATTTTCAACAACGACGTCAAGTGGTTAAAAGGATAATCTCTTCAACAAATGGCACTGGAACAATTTGATATTCATAAGCTAAAAATAAATAAGTTTAGACTCTAACCTCACACCACACAAATTAACTCAAAATGGAGTATATATCTACATATAAGAACAAAAATATATGAAACTTCTAGAAGTTTCTAGAAGAAATTTTCCCTTGGGTTAGGCAAAGATTTCTCAGATATGATACTAAAAGCTTGTGTAGACAAGAAAAAAAATGATAAACTGAGCTTCATCAGACCTAAAAGTTTTGGTGTTCAAAAGAAACTATTAAGAAAAAGAAAACACTTGCCACCGACTGTGAGAAAATATGTGCAAATAATATATAATAAAATAAAAACAATATAAAAGAATACTTACTTCTCAACAATAGAAAGCAAACAACTAAACTTTTCACATGAAAAGAAGATTTAAACAGACACTTCATAAAAGAAGATATATGAATGATGAATAAAAGCATGAAAGTATGTTTATAATTATTTATTAGGGAAATTCTAATTTAAACCACAATGGGATACCACTGCACAACCACTAGAATAGCTAAAATTAAAAGACTGACGATACCAAGTGTTGACAAAAATGTAAAAGAATGAAACCCTTATATATTGCCAGTAGGAAGATAAAATAATACAACTACTTTGGAAAATTGTTTGGCAGTTTCTTTAAAAAGTTCAGCATAAACTCACCATATAACCCAGCAATAAAACACCTAGCTGTAATATTGCTAAAGAGAAATGAAAACGTATACCCTCACAAAGGCCTGTACTTGAATGTTCATAGGAACATTATTAATAACCAAAAACCAGGAACAACCAAAATGTCCATTAACTGGTGAACAGATAAAGTGTAGTATATCCAAACAATGGACTATTATTCAGCTATAAAAGGTAACAGAAAGTAGCACAAGATGGCAGAATAAAACCCTACACCATTCATCCCCCCACAATTGGAACACTATGTACACACAGACAAGCTCTTTTGCCTGCCACCATGTAAGACATGACTTTACGCCTCATTCGCCTTCCTCCATGATTATAAGGTCTCCCCAATCTATAAAGTCCTCCCCAATTTATAAAGGAAAGAGTTACAAGAATAAAAAATCAGATGAGCAGTCAAAATACCTGGTTGTAACTCTGTGTTGCTGCCGAAAGAGGCATTGAGGAGGGCAGGAGAGATATAGTCCTGAATCACTGACCCCTTCCCTATCCCCCTGGCAACAGCCTTGTGGTACAAAAAGAGAATCTGTGCACTTTGGGGAGGGAGAGCACGATGATTTGGGACTTTAACTCAGCACTGCCCTGTCTCAGCAGAGAATAAAGCCATGGTAGGCTCAGCCAGTGCTCCCTCATGGAGGGAGCATTTGGATCAGCCCTAGCTAGAGAGAAATCACCCATCCCAGGGATCAGAACTTGAGTTTCTCGGCAAGCCTTGCCACCACTGCTAAAGTGCTCTGGAGTCCTAGGTAAACTGGGAAGACAGTCTAGGACATAAGGATTCTAATTCCTAGGCAACTCCTAGTGCTAGCCTGGGCTTAGAGCTAATCAACTAGGGTGGCACATGACCGAGGGAAAAGCCAGCTGGTACATCTGAGGGAGTGCTTGCTCCATCCCTCCCCTAACCCCAGGCAGTGAAGCTCAACAATGAAAGTGACTCCTTGCTTATGCTTAAGGAGAAAAATGTGAAGAGTCAAGACTTTGTCTTGAATCTTGAATAACAGCATAGCCACAGGAGAATAGAGCACCAGGCAGTCACGAGGCCTCCATTCCAGGCCCTAATTCCTAGATGACATTTCTAGACACACTCTGGGCCACAATGGAACCTGCTGCCTTGAAGGGAAGGACCCAGTCCAAGTAGGATTCATCACCTGCTGACTAAAGAGATCTTGGTCCCTTAAATAATCAGCAGTGATACCCAGACAGCATGATGTAGGCTTTGGGTTCTGAGACGTGCTGGCTTCACAGGTGACCCAACACATTCCCAGCTGTGGTGGCTAGTGAAAGACTCCTGTTTGAGAAAAGCAGACAGAAGGGTAAAAGGTACTTTGTCTTGCACTCTAGGTACCAGCTTGGCCACAGTGGGGTAGAGCGACAAGTGAGGTCCCCGAGTCCAGGCCTGGGCTCCTGGACAGCATTTCTGGACCTGCCCTGGGCCAGAGGGGCACCCACTGCCTTGAAGGGTGAGTCCTGGTCCTGACAACATTTACCACAAGCTGACAGAAGAGCCAGCCCTCGGGCACTAAGTGAGCATTGGCAGGGGCCTGGCAGAACCCTTGTGGACCAGTGGTGATGGAGCCACACAGGGAAGCTCCTCTGCCTGTGGAAAGGGGAAAGAAAAGTGGAAAAGACTTTATATTGTGGTTCGAGTGCCAACCTTGCTGCAGTAGGATAGAGCATAAGGTAAATTGTTAAGGTTTTTGACTACAATCCCTGGCTCCCAGATAGCATCTCTAGACACACCCAGAGGCTGAGGGAAGTGAAGGGAAGAGCCTTGGGTAAGGCCCAGTGCCGTGCTGGCTTCAGGTTTGACCCAGTGGAGTCCCACCATTGGGCCACAGGGGTGTGCTTGAATCGCCACACTTCCAATTCCAGGTGGCACAGCACAGAGATAAAGACTGTTTGGGAGGAAAAAAAGGGGCAAGTACAAGAGTCTCTGCCTGGTAATACAGAGAATTCTTCCAGATCCTATTCAAGACCACTGAGGTGGTATCTCTACGAGTCCAAAAACCATAGCATTATTGGGTTTGGGGCCCAAGTCCCTTTGAATACCTGGAAAGCCTTCCCAAGAAGGAAAGACACAAGCCCAGATTGTGAAGACTACAATACCTAACTCTTCAATGCCCAGATGCCAGTGAACGTCTGCAAGCATAAACACCATCCAAGAAAACATGACTTCACTGAATAAACTAAGTCACCAGGGACCAATCCTGGAGAAAGAGAGAGATGTGACCTTTCAGACAGAGAATTCAAAGTGCTGTTTTGAGGAAACTCAAAGAAATCCAAGATACCACAAAGAAGGAATTCAGAGGAATTCCTTCTGAAGTGAGATTCTGTCATTTGCAACAATATGAATGTAACTGGATGGTTATGTTAAGTAAAATAAGCCAGGCACAGAAAGACAAATATCACATGTTATCACTTGTTTGTGGGATCTAAAAACCAAAACAATTAAACTCATGGATATAGAGAATAGAAAAATGATTACCAGAGGCTGGGAAGGGTAATGGGGGGAGTGGGAGCAGAGGCAGGGGAGGTGGGCACAGTTAATGGTGACAAAATATGTGCATATATATACACACACACACACACGTATATATACATACATATATATATTGTTAGAAAAAATTGAACAAAACCTAATATTTTATAGCACAACAGGGGGACTATAAGTCAATAATAATTTAATCGCACATTTTAAAATAACTGAAAGAATATAATTGGATTATCTGTAACACAAAGGATAAATGCTTGAAGGAATGGAGAGCCAATTTTCTATGACATGATTGTTATGCATTGCATCTCTATACCAAAATATCTCATGTACTCCATGAATATATATACCTATTATGTACCCCTAAAAATTAAAAATAAAAACGTTTTAAAGGAACAAACTCCTGATGCATGCAACAACATAAACCTCAAAAACATTATACTACAATAAAGCCAGATCCAAAAGATTGCACATTATGTGGTTCTGTGATATGGTTTGGCTATGTCCCCACCCAAAGGTCACCTTGAATTGTAATGATCCCCAAGTGTCAAGGGCAGGGCCAGGTGAAGATAATTGAATGGTGGGAGCAGTTACCCCAAACTGTTCTCATTGTAGTAAATAAATCTCACCAGATCTGATGGTTTTATAAACGGAGTTCCCCTACATGCGCTCTTTTGCCTGCCACCATGTAAGACATGACTTGGCACCTCATTCGCCTTCCTTCATGATTGTAAGGCCTCCCCACTTTATAAGGTAAGAGTCAAATAAACCTCTTTCCTTTATAAATTACTATACAAGGCCTCCCAATTTATAAAGAAAAGAATAACTTACAAAGGCAATTTATCAGGAAAGAGTCAATTAATCCTCTTTCCTTTATAAATTACTCAGTCTCAGGTATGTCTTTATTTGCAGTGTGGAAACAGGCTAATATATTCTGCTTTTAAGAAATTTCTAGAAAAGAAAAAAACTACCATGACAAGGTAGAAGAGTGGTTGCCACTGTGGGAGCTGGGGTGAAACTGGAGATTGACTCCAGATGGGCATGAGGAACTCTCAGCTGATGGAAATATTCCAAAACTGGATAGTGGTGATGGTTGCATAACAGTGTCCATTTCTCCAAAATCATCAAACTTCACACTCTCATTGGGTTAATTTTATAATATATAAATTATACATTTATAAAGCCATTTTAAAAAGTGAATAATCCACAATCAACAATTTTGAAAAAATTGTTGAAAATATCAAAAAAATTTTGAAATTATCAAAAAATATAATAGTCAAACATAAAAGTTCAAGATAGTATATGACTATAGATATAAATCAAAGTATTATATTTGATCTCTTGAATTGAATAGCTATAACTGTACTGTGGTCAAATTAGGATACCCTTGTTCCTAGGAAAGTCACACTGATGTGTCAAGAATTAAAAGGGCATGGTTTGGTTCAGAAAAAATGAATCATGTGTGTCTATGTAGTGCATGGTGAGAGAAGGGAGCAAAAATAACAACACAATTATTCCCTGTGTTATTGCAAAATTTTTGAAAGTCTTTATTTCAACATAAAGTATTTCAAAAATTGATCATTTGAAAAGACTATTAAAATAGACAAATTTCAGTAAAAAAACTGAATTGATAAAAAGAGAAAAACAATATTAGAAATATAAAGGAGGATTTTCCACAGACACAATAGAAATTTAAAAGATAACAGGAATATGATTAAAAAAAAAAGTGTGTCCCAATAAATTTAAAAACTGAGATAAAATGACTAAATTCCAAGAACTGACTATGCAGAGTTAACAATACAATTCTAATAAAAATCCCAACACTGTTTTTTAATCAATTTAAACTCTAAAATTCATATGAAAATACAAATACCCAAGAATGTCAAGAAGAATATAGGAAAATTTCACCTCCCATCTATTATAAAAAATGATCATTAGGACCATGTGTTTATGGCACAATAACAGATAAATGGACCAAAAGAACAGAAGATCAGAAAGAGACTCACATATAAATGAACAACAGAGGCAGCACTGCAGTTTCTTGAGGAAAAGATAAACTATTTCATTAAATTTTGCCAAGAAAAAAATGGCTATTTTTTAGAAGAAAATAATATTGGATCTCAATCTCACACCATACACACAAAAAATCAATTTCAGATAACTTGAAGACTCAAATGTCAACAAGAAAACTTTAACATTTTGAGAGAAATTATAAGAGACTATCTTCATGACCAAGTCTTGCTCCTTCTACCTACCTGTCTGCAAACTTCTCTTCATGTAGACATGTTCCTTTCCCTAATAGAAAATTGCCCATCATCAAGAGTCCTGTCACAAAGCTTGTTGTCAGCTTTCAGGACCCTAAAAGGGCTACTGGCATGAGAAAAAAAAAATTTTTATTACCTCAAAGTTATAAATTACTTCTTAAACAATACACAGAAAGCAGTAATCATTGATTACAATAAAGAATGTCTGTTTGGCAAAAGGTATTTCACAGTGGAAGATGCAAGAATGCTGGTCAGTATGTGGAAGAATGGATCTGTTATGCTGCCAGTGAGCGTGTAAATTGCCCCAAATATTTTGGAAAATAATTTGATACAGTTGAACATGATTATACTCCAGAACCCAGGAATTCTACTCCTAGCTATATACACTAGAGAAAGTCTCAGAGAGGTGTACTAGGAAAAATGTGCAAAATATGTTGCATGGGAAAAAACTAGGAACGATCCAAATACCCATCAATCAGAGAAGGATAGATAAGTTATGTTATATTCACACACTCTAATATTATACAGCAGTGAAAATAAATGAACATTCAACCACTCAGACAAGTCTAAGAAAGAGAATGGAGAAAAAACACAAGATATAGACCAGATACTATATAATACTATCTCTGAAACATTTAAAGGCATGAATAAAATGAACATCATTGGCTAGGATTGCATTATTTTTAAAGTAAGAAAATGATAAACACCAATTCAGTATGATGTTTTCCTCTATGTGGAAGGCAGGAGATTAGGCTTAGGAGCAGCCCTCAGTAAGCTTCAGCAGTATCCAGTTCAGGGCTGGCGAAGTAGTTAGGAATTGTTTAGTTTTGTTTAGTTAACTTGCTTCATAGTTTACATGTACATAAGCATGTATTCTTTTGCATGTATCAAATATGAAAATATCAATTTAAAAAATCAAGGATGACTTAAAAAATCATGCCAAAGATCCAAAGGAGTTTATATGCCATGTTTTTTTTTTTTTATTTCAAGTAACTTTTTATCATGTTTTATAGTAGTTTGTCTTTCTAGGAAAAACGAGATTTTTACCGGACAAGAGTTTATGTTCCTTTAACCTGCTCACATGTAAGACAGCAAGGAGGACATGTAGATTCCAAGGAATGGTGAAAGATAACTCTAATTAACATAGTTTTCAAGCACATTTTGTAGGCTGAAATGAACTCTGGCATTGTGCAGAGCTTTGAAGAGTACTAATAAGACTAAACCAAACCATCATCCATGTAAATGAGGTAATTTATCTGAAAACACTACAAACATGAGCACAATTTTAAGGACCCGAACCAAGACAAAGTGAGGTACAAATCTCAACTTTAACTTGTTTGACTTCTTTGAATACAGACTCTTCACCTATAAAATGAAGAAAATAATACCTCCTTAAAGAATGTGCCAACCTATGTGGTGATAAACTAACCACCATGTTCTAGATTAAGACACAAGCACCATAAACCTTGTTCTTACATAATTCCCCATATAAATCACCATCGTCCTCAACAAATGTTAATTATAACTACTATATTTCATTTCTTTATTAGAACCAGTGAAATTTTAATAACCTTCATAAATAATTGAATTAATGCATTAATAGTGCTTTTCCTATAGCCCATTTGGGAGGTCCTTAAGGAGACAAAAGATCACTTTTACCACTAGTATAAATGCTTTAAGATTATAATAAAGTTATATAAAAACACGAGTATAGCTGATCATGAGGGATTTTTATAAATACATAGAACCCCTTCCTGGCCTTCACACCAGTCATCTGTCAGAAGAGATCACAAGGAAGCCTCTGAGACCCATCTGAGCATACCGGCTATGCACCTCACCCTCCATCAAAACTCTAAGGAAAAGTCTCAGAACTCTACAGGGGCCTGGAAAGAACCTCCCACCTTCCTCATTCTCCAGCAGAGCCTTACAAATTGCCTTGCCTCCCTCATCTTGAAGTCATCAGAAGTGACCATTTAATGTCCTTTGTGCACCTGAGGTATCTCTGCATGTCAATCCCTATATGGTCCATTATAGACCTTTGACTGACCCCATCGTCCTGAGTCCAGAACTCTTTACATTGTGCCCTTGAGAATTCAGGCAGTCATTGTCGCATTCCCCTATGTGCTTTTCTTTCAGAATTCCCCTTTCTTCATCTAAAGGAAGCATGAATCTCCCTTGACAATCCTACTTCTTCTGCAACCCTCTCAAGTAGTGGCTGTATTTTTCTCCTTCATTGTGCAGGACATGGGGTAAATGTCTTTCATGCTCCTTATTCTACTCTCAGACCATTCATCTTCCTTAATTTTAGAAATTTCCAGGTATGGATTCCATAGCAGAATATACCTGAATCTCTAGTCGCTTTCCTCCTTCCCTGGAGATATTTGTTTCTGCCTTGCTGTCACATGCAACTACATTATGCCTGTAATTCTCATGATTTAAACACCTGTATAAATGATACTTCCAATGCCTAAGCCCCTCCCTTTTTTAATCTTGTCCTCTACCTGATACAAATACTCACTTCCATGGTCATATCTTATATGTCTAGTCATTAGCAATAATTACAAACCCTCCCAGATCTCAACTGCAAGCCTCCAACTCTCCAACCACCACCTCTTCCCTTTCCAGCTCATTGAGATCCTTATATAAGAGTCCTTATACAATGCATGCTCCTACAATCAATTCTATAACTTTTCCATGGTTCCTTACTTCCCTTGTGTCCTTTCCTCCCTCCTTAACCAGTTTAAATTTTCTTGGTCCATCCTTATAACTCCCCTTGATCACCCTCAACTTCCTTGCTTCTCTTTCATTTCAGTATCTTCACGCTGGTAAACCATAACCTTGGTTAATACTAAGTCTCTACCTTTGTCACGCAGCACCTTTGCAGTAGAACTGGCTGCAGAACATACAAACTCTGCTTGCTGGTCTATTTTTTTTTTTTTTTTAAGACAGAGTTTCCCTCTTGTAGCCCAGGCTGGAGTGCAATGGCGTGATCTTGGCTCACTGCAACCTCCGCTTGCTGGGTTCTAGTGATTCTCCTGCCTCAGGCTCCTGAGCAGCTAGGATTACAGTCGCAGACCACCATGTCCAGTTAATTTTTTGTGTGTTTTTAGTAGAGATGGGGTTTCACCTTGTTGGCCAGGCTGGTCTCCAACTCCTGACCTCAGGTGATCTGCCCAACTCAGCCTCACAAAGCGCTGGGATTACAGGCATAAGCCACCCCAACCAGCCGCTGGACTCATTTTATATGCTCTACCTTTGAACTAAAATGAGCTCTAGTGCTTCCCAGTTATCATACTGCCTTTTCCTGTTATATTTCTACCCCTTCTCCACCAGATAGCTATTTGCTCCTCCTGCACATACTCACTGATGACCTTCCTTTCTGTTTCATGAAAAACATAAAATTAAAAATAACCTCAGAGAAGACTTCTCTCAAGTTGTCACTACCAAATAACCATCCTCAAACTGTCTATCTCCAGAATATGGCCACTTGTGTGGCTTCATTAGTACACTAGGCACACTCCAGCCTCAAGGAATTCAAACACTGCTGTTTTACTGACTAGAATGCTCTTTTTCTACTAGGCACATGCCTGCTAATTAGCTCCATCAAACATTTGCTTAAACAGTATCTTCTTAACAAGAAATGGCCACCCTGTTTAAAACTGAAATCCAGCACTTACTTCATATCCTTCTACGCTCCACATATTCTTTCTTGCATTATTGTTTCCTCTAGTACTTGCCACCATTTATCTTAACATGCTTTTATTTAATTTGCTTATTGTTTAGCTCTCTCACTACAATGTAAGCTCTATGAAGGCAGAATTTTTTTTTATTTTTTTGAGACAGTGTCTCACTCTGTTGCCCAGGCTGGAGTGTAGTGCTGCAATCTCAGCTCCCTGCAGCCTCTGCCTCTCATGCTCACGTAGTCCTCCCACCTGAGCCTCCTAGTAGATGGGATTACAGGTATGTGCCACTACGCCACCACACCTGGCTAATTTTTGTATTTTTTTTGTAGAGACTGGGCCTCAACATGTTGCCCAGGCTGGCCTTGCTCAAGCAATCCTTGATTCTCGCTCAAGTGAGGCCTTCCTCAGCCTTCCAAAGTGCTGGGATTACAGGGAGGCACCACTGTGCCCAGCCAGAAATTCTTATCTGTTTTGATCACTGCTGTTAATATATCCTCAGAACCTGAATAGTACCTAATATACAGAAGAAATCAATAAAGATTTATTGGGAAAATGAATGAATGGGCATATCTCAAATTGTTTAATAAATATAAGAAATTATAGTAAGATTGTAGACATATTTTTATAATTTGTGATATTTATGTACATATATGTGATATATATGTGATATTTATGTACATATAAGAAAATATGATTGTTAATTATATTTAATTATATGTACATCAATATATATTTTATTATATGTACATAAATATAATTAATATATTTAATTATATGTACCTGAATATCACAATTGCAGAAGTGAAAAGTGTTTACTTCAAACCTCTTGTGAGAAGTATATTCTGCTGAGTAAGGGATAAGATGAACTGAAATCCCTGTGAGGAAAGAGATACAGTCCTGAGGTAGAGGTACGATAGTTCACCACCAGAATCCTTCTTGTCCAGCCTTAGCAAGTCCCACAACAGTATTTAATTTTCTTTAAACCATACACACGTGTGCATGTATGTGGTTTTAAGAAAACTACATGCTGTTCAACTGATGTGCATTTTTAACTGTATCTTGAATCTTCTTAACACTTTAGTATAAAGAAAAAATTAGCATGATTATTTAACAGTAATCATAAAGTGATTTTGAAAATGCTAAACATGAAATTGCAATATGATTCTAACTTTCTATTAGCTTAACTTTTCTTCTAATGATTTAGGCAAAAGTTATTAGGAATAGGTAAATTAGATAATGGCTGATTTTTTTAAATTAAGTTTTAAGTTGAGGGTAAAGTATACATATTCACTGAAGAAATTTTAGAGAAATATAGAAAACAAGGGGAAGTCACCCATAATCTTATTACCATCTTTAGTCTTTTTTAAAACACATCTTGGTTTTGTTTTCAATAAATGTCAAAAATAGATGATAATGAATGATTTTCTTCAAAGTAGTTATCTTGGAGTGCCATGTTTTATGTCACTCCTGATGCAATTTCAGAAAAATGTAAAAAAAAAAAAAAAAGAACTCTCTTTTTCAGAATCGTTTTCCAAGTCTACATTTTAAAAATAATTTCATTGTTTCAAACTTCTTTTTATGAGAAACAATTTGATATTTAGAAAAGCCAAATACCATTTGTAGATACAATGAAGATATCCAAGTTAAGTCAGGCTTGAAGCTTTTCCTCAATTAGCTTAAAATCTAACATAAAAATAAAACGTATACTGTATAAATATAAGCATAGCTAACAACAGTATTGCTTTTATGTGTTACTTTTAACTTGCATTATCTCATTTAGTTCTCCTTATGAAAATTCTAAGAATAAAATAAAAATATAAGATCCATTTATTATATATGAAGGAATAAAGATCAGAGATGCTAAGGATTTATTTGCATAAATTCAAAGAACAAATCAGACATGATTAATCCCATTCTCTCTGTATCTTGTCCTATTTCTACCATATGATGTGACCTTCCCGCAACAATCTCTAGGAATAGATCTCATCAAATAGACTAAGAAAAATCATAAATTAGAAAGAGGAGGAATTGCGATCAGGTGAAAAAAATCAGTGGACTCATAAAAGATTACTGTTAGCTTGGTCTTGAAGATAGGGTAAGATTGTTTAAATCTTAAACATGATAGAGAATGGAAGATCCTAGGTATAGTGGATTGTATTAAAGAAAAAGGTATTGAGATTTTTGAGAAAGGATACAGTAAACTTAAATCTGTATTTTATCAAAACTGATATGGCAAATACTTTCATGAGAGAAGGCATTTGAGGTCAATAAACAAGAGATGATTACATTAAGTAAGCAAGGAATAAAAAAAAGTCTGAATTCAGCTGATGGCAATGAAGATGAAGATGGGAAATATCTGGGAGGCATTTTAGAGCTAGAATTGCTCAGATTTGGGGATTTATGGTAGGCTAAGAGGAAACAAGAGAGAAGCTAAAGTTTCAAGGTTGTGTAAGCAGAGGATTAGGTACATAACAAAAATAGGGGTACAACAAGTGAGTAGGCTTGAGTGGGGAAATTGTTTCTCCAACCTATCAATTCCCAGTTTCCCACAGCTAACCCCACAGTTTAGGTAGTCCCAACCCAATTGCCAACCACGATTTTCTTGAAGCAAGATGAACTTACCCAGCTGAGTCCCCCAACACTTCACCCCTAATCTCATAGTGTTCAGATTATGTCATTATCCCTTTTCAGGATTGTATTTCCAGATACCACCTGCTTATCTGTCTCCTTGGACTTTTAAGTGTGGTACTTTACCTATGACTCCATTCTGCCTTCTCTCTAGAGGACTCACTGTTTCCCATTTAGTTTACCTGGGTATTTCCTTACTCTTTGGACAGATAACCTAACCACCCTGCTGAACCCAGTTTTGTCCTTCTGCTTCCAGAGCAATGCAAGATGTTTCTACCCTGCTAATGTTTACCCACCAATTTGTCACCAGGATGTGTCATGAATGCCAACATTTTTACCAACATTGTACCAGTAAGTTTCAAATAGAAAACATTATCTGGAACAAATTTCACTTTACCACATCTGGTTCTGAAACCAGTTATCTGTATAGTGTGCCATAGTAATTCAAATTCTTAGTTTTTATTTATATGTAACTGAAATATAAAAATTAAATTACTAAAACTTATCAATAGGATGTTTTTTCTTTACATTTTATAATAAAAAGGCTTCATTGCTCATCTTGTTTTGACATTTCTAATTTGACCAATTGTGACATAACCATCATAATTTTCTCCTATTTTTTTGTGGTCATGACTTCTTCTAAGTCCAATTTTTCTCCGTCAAAGTTGATAGGTCTACATTATATCAAGTATACTTGATTCACTCATTATTTGTCAAAAACAAACGTTAATGTGTGCATTTTCAGCAGATTAAGGTACTATTAAGGACCTTAATAATCCATTAAGGACTAATAGTCCTTAATACATTGACGTATTAAGTCAAACATGTTTATTACTTTTTATGTACCAGGCATTATTTTAGATGTTGAGAATTTAAAGGTGTGATTTGTTCATTATTACAGTTCTCTCAAAAAATTCCAAGATTGCTCCATTTTCCATTTTTGGCTTATTGAGGTTCTGATCTAATTTTTATCATTTTAATTATTTAGTTGACTGAGTACTAACTGGCATTGAAGAGATAAAGAAAAGATAAGTTTACTGGGTCAAAACATTGAGGTTAAGATAACAACGTCAAAATGTCCTGGCTTATATATCCCTCGTCCTTACTGGGCAGGTCTAGTTCCAGGTTCGGGCACTGATTATTTCTTCCATGTTGTGCTACAAGCATACTGGCATTCTTTATCAAACAACAACAAAGATAATGAATTCAGTCCTTATATCTTGAGTTAAAGGTGTCAGAATGGCCCTCAGATTAAGGCCACTGGAACTTAGAAGAGTACCCAAAACTACACATAAAAATTCACAAGTCATACGAATAAAAGAGAAAGTTGAAACTCTTAAGTCCAGATGAGACTTCCAAAAGAGAGATCATAATGAAAGAAAATTAGAGAAAGATCAAGAACCAGTTTTGTGGTCAGAAGAGAAAAGAAACAAGAAAGAACTTTTTAAAAGTAGAGGTTTTTGAATAATTAGAGGATATATCGTTTTAAAAACAGGGAGATAAGACTTCAAGAACTTAAAAATCTAACATAAAAATTATTTTTGTTTCTGATAATCAGGGGGACATAGTATATAAAATGATTTTGTAAATAAATGACAGCACAGGCACCGACTGGAACACGCCATGCAGCACTTTGCAGCAATTAAAATTATGCCAAATAAATTACACATGTATTTCTTTGTTGCTATCAGCTGAAACAAGAATGACACATTCTCTTTATATTTCTGCTGATTCATCCCCACTGTGGACAGCTGAGAAGGCTAACTTCAAAGGAAGTCCTATAGCAGTGCCCAACTTTGTCCATTGCTCTGATACTGCAAAGAGATGAAATTGGCTCATGATTATTTTTAAAGACAAGATATAACAATGGAGAGAGGAGAATGATAGAGGAAAAAAAGCAAAGATCTGCATTTGGTAATCATGTGGTGAAGCACATTATTCTCTTATTCTAGCCCTATCCCTTAGTATTTCTTCGTGAACCTGGAGAACCTAGAACTTAATCCCACGAGATGGTAGAGATGTACAACAAGGTAAAAAGGTGTGGATTTTTGTGGAGCCAGAGTAAGCTACTGGAGTTGGATTGAAGCATCAGCCAACTGGCCAGCCTCCACCCCAAAACATTGTCCAGGAGCTGGAGACTTCAAATAGCATGTGTCTTAGAATGAACAATTTCTGTGGTGAGAGGAGGGAAAGTAAGCACTGTGATGCTTCTGAAGCCTCACAGGGGCCCAGACAGGCACCCTTAGATACTGTCATTGCTCCAGGATCCCAGCAGCTCATCAGTGTCAAGAGTCACAGTAGCTGCACAGAGTCAACAAAAGGGCAGGAACCATTCCATTTGGAGATCAGTGGAGACCTCGCCTTCCCTACTGACCTTGGGCTACGGTTGCAGCCCTCATCCACAGTGCCAATAACCAAACCAGGCAAAGACACTAGCAACAAGTATCAGCAAAAAGGGAACCTGTGGAAAAGATAAACATCCTACCCACCATCCATTTCATACTTAACTTTCACAGATCTCTGACACTTTCCTGACAGGCAAGCACAAACCCATGAACTGCAGTGGAAAGAAGAAAGGCGGGAAAAACTCTTCAGAGAAAAAAAAAAAAAATTGGAGAACAAACTTAGAGCAGTATCTGAGACTATAGTGCTTGAATTTGACTGCAAAAAAACAGTCTGAGTTTCAGATTGGAAGAGACCATAATAACTTAAAGACTCCTTATAAGAAGTTTTTCACTGCTGATTCAAAAAACAAAATCAATAATCAAGAAGCACTTACATGGCTATTTTTAGTTTTAAAATGTATTTTCATTTTTTGCACAGATCTGATTTCTAACTGTTCAGGTTATATCCATTACAAATATTTGATGTCATGGAAAATGGTATATAACATTGCTAAATGAGAAAAGTAGTTTTAAACAATATGTATAGCATGTTACCTTTTTTAAAAACGATACATAAGCTTTGAAAGAGAAGACTGAGCTAAATACTACCTTATTAAGAATGGCTCTCTCTCCCTTTGAATGGTAACGTTATGAGTGACTTTCCTTTTTTATTTTTCTTAGTTGTATTTCATATTTTTTTTTCTTTTAGCTAAGGGCTTTTTTTTTTCTTTTAACTAAGAGAAATGTTTGTTTTAAAAAGGAAAAATGGCCAATAGTATTGAGAGCCTCAAAGAGAATGATTTCAATGAGGATAAGAACTGTACAAAATAAAAGGCAATTAGATTTGGCTGATGGAATACTCATCACTGACCCATAGAAGAGTAATTGTATGAAACTGACAAGGATGGACAGTCATTTGTAAAATTCTAATATCATTCATTTTAAAAACAGTTTTGGTACTATAGAGTTACATCTCATATATACACAGAATAGATGATATGATTCATTTCCTCATTGTACCCTCACTGAGAAAGGATCAGACTCTTAGATATTTGTCTTGGTTCTGATGGAAGCTGCTAACCTGACTAGAAGTAATTTGTTCACAACACCACACTTTGTATGTCAACACCAAGATAAATGCAAGAAAAATTACCCCCTCAATTTCCATGATGTTGTCCTGCCTCCAAGCAGTCCTTCCAGGTCAGATGCAGAATTAGGGGCTAATTTAAGACTCCTAGATCACAATTCACTTAGTGTGCTTTCATTTTTTTAATTTCTGTGAGACTGTCATTATATATGACAGGTTAATGATGATATATTTACCCCTAGATATTTTTAGATATGTTCCAGATTGTAGAATAAAGTTTTATAGAGATGTGCACAACACAGCGGGTAGCTGATATCCAAATTAGTTACAGCTGCCACATTTAAATAACAGGAGACTAGAGAATAAGATAATCATACCTATATTGATAAATAGTATATCAAATGATGATAAAAGAATATAAACCTCATCATGACCTACCATGTCATTGGATGTTACTATTATTCCAGTTTCCATTTCTGTTTCTAACCTTGAAAGGATCGGATATTACTGTTACTCCACAGTTTCCGTTTCTACTTCCAACCATAGAGGATAATTGCAGAGTCCTTGAGGAAAAACAATGGCCTTAATATGAAGAGTTCCTTATGCATAATACAATGCCAGAAAAACAGTGGGTTCTCAATAAATGTTAGTTGATGCTGACATTAGAATCAAATTTAGATTATGAAGTTTTATGAATTTCAATACATGTATAGTTCTTTAAAAATACCAAGGATACAACTGGTCTAAGAAAAAAAAAGACGAATCCTTGTGAGTTTCACATTAAATATTTAGAGTCTTCTGACCCAAGGACACCTGCTAAGCCATGATAAGAAGAATGCACTCCAGGCTGTTCAAAATTGTTTGACCCTATGAAACATTAAAGCTGTTTTACTCTCAAAGGTTCTCTTATAAAAGAGGAAAAGTGACCTCATTCTTCTTGCAGAGTAACCAAAAGGAAAGTCTCTTAGATCAGCTTTCTAAACTTAACAGTCTAGTTAGTCTGAAGTGGCAAAATAGAATGGCACCTACGGAACACCCACTATCTTTGTTGAGTGTAAGATGAACAGCTCCTATCTCTATAAGAGTAAGAGGTCACTTGGACAGCATGAATTAAGAGTTTCTTAGAGGTCCTCCTGTCCAGAAATCTCTTTTACTAGCCTACTGTATAGCACCAGTTCATGGGGTCCTAGGGTTAGAAGAAACCTCAGACAGCATCCTCCCCAATGACCTCATTTTATAATTGAGAAGAAATAAAATGACTCACCTTAAGTCACTTTAACAAAAGTGAAATGACAGCACAGGGACTAAAACCCAGACCTTTCATTGCCAGGAAACTGCTCTTCACATCATTTTGGCTACACTTCTTTCCTTCTGGCATAATGTGCCCACCTTTAAGATTACTATGGAGTAAAAAGAAGTTCAAGAACACAAGGTCTGCCCCGAAATCATTTCAGAGGCACATTTACATGAACATAATTATATTATTAGCCGTAGCCATTGTGCACTCAAGAGGAAAGCAATCCTGGCTTCTTCGCTCTGCTTATGTGTCCTTCCCCATCTCTGCAAAGCCACTCCCCTTCCTCCCTTCTGATAGAAATCTTTCCCAGGTTTTAGCCCCCAACTCAATGCTTACATTTTCTAATCACTCCATGTCAGAACATATTCTTCTCCCTCTGGGTCAGAACACCTTCCCCTACCTCTGGACCCTTATAACATCTACATATAAATATTCACTCCCCTACTTAACAATACAGAACTTTACTTTGTTATTTGACTGTTTCTTGTTTCTATATCTTGTCTCCAATTAATTTGTGCACTCTCTGATGGCTGGCCCATGTATCTTATTTCATTAGTGTCCTCCATAGAATCTCATGTCTACTTTTATTTTTTACATTTAGTCATCACCTATTTTTAATAAATTTTATTTCATATATTTCGAGTATACAATATGTTATGAAATACACATAGATAGTAAAATGTTTACTTATGTCTACTGTTAAAATAAATTGATACATTTAACATTGTCATTTTCCAAACAGAATTTAAAGCAATAATAATACCTGTTGAGTTTAGCCAAATGTAAATTCAGGAGAATGCATTTCCAAGGAGGAAGAAAAACATCAAGAGCAGCAGACAAGGCAGACCTATGTGACAAGGTGCACCACACCAGTCCCAGCCTTCACCTACCGCGCAGCCGAGCCGAGCCTGCTGTCACATCCCACAACAGACAAGTTTTCCCTGAAACCCCTTCATGTTTTATTTCACATTAAATGACACCATAAAGTCTCCCATCATGACATTTCAGAAACCAGTTATTCCAAGGCATTAAAAGCAAACTCATCTCAACTCATTTGAACTGTTTTGATACCCAAGGTGATGGAGGTTCTGAGGGCAAGCTCTCTATATTAGCATCTTAGAAAAAACAAATCATCCTGGTCTGTGATTTGGTACTTAAAACTCTAATCATGCCTTGAGCTTATTTGCATTACATTGTTTCAGATACATATAGTGTCGCTGAGGCATAGTAAAAAGGTTATATTCAAGAAATTTCAAAATTCTCACTTTTATTTTTAATCGCTGTGAAATTATGATATGTAGTATTTACTTAATAAACCTGTGTTCCTATTTAAAAAGAAGGTCTTATTCCCATGAAGGCAAACTAGATGAGCATTTATAAAGATACTTATTTTCTTACAAAATAATTACAATTAATTGAAATCATCACTAAAATATTAAAGTATTTGGTTAAGAGTCTGCTTATTTACTGAAACTTTTTTTCCTTATACACATTAAGATTTTCTTCAAGCTTTGAATTCTACCTGGTTAAGTGGCTCATAATTCCGAATGACATTTGATGACTTTTAATTAGAACCTGTAATGAAATGTTATTTTTCTCAGAATTTATAAATATACCATATATATTCATCAAAATGCACAAAATGTTGAGTTTTTAAAATATTATGGCTTGTGATTCAATGTTAATTGAAATCACAGACTATTCTGTGATAAGGGACTCTTACCCATATTATAGCTCTTTTAAACAGCTTGTAAATTTCAGAAATTATAATACTATGTCCCTAGATCATGTCAACATGAAGATATAATTAAGTCCCAATGACAGTAACAGAACAGCCACTACTTGAATTTCTGCCCCACTCAATTTCATAAAGGTTTGTCAGGATAACTATTCCTCGTCATAATGGCATCCCACATTAATCCAGTCCAAAGTACACTCTGCCTGGAAGCAAACCACACCATGGAATCTTATCCGAATAAATAAGAGTCTGGCAACTGAAAAACAATTAAAGCAATTTAGATCTTCATTGCAACCTCTTAGAAATATTCATGAGATACAGAAAACAAAATATGCTTTCTCCATCTCCCCCTCAGCTTTCCCAAACATGGCACCTGCCCTGTTGTCTCTGCCGTGGCTCCTTCCACACCAGCTTGCCTCTCCTTTCTCCCCAGCTCTGCCCAGCAAGGCCCTTTATGGTTAGATCAAGTTAGACTCCCTGGCACTCATCTCATCAATATGTTCTCAAGTTCTGCTCAACAAAGGAAGGCCAGAGATCTGATCTAGTTCTGTAATTTTCCTGACAGCCACTAGACGCCAATCACTCTCCTCCCCTGCCCAGACCTGTACATGTGGCTCCCTGGATCCAAATACTAAATCGAAACTGAGTTGGTGATGCTCCTAATTCAATTCATGGACCCACACCTGCTTCGCAGTTCCATGCTTCAACAGTAACCTCACATCACCAACGTATTCACATCACTCTTTCCAAAGAGTGCCAGCCCAAGAGGAAAAACATTGGGGGAAACAGTAAAAACAGGTAGGTAAGAAAATGATATTGAGCAGCCCACAATTTTCTGTTCTCATATTGACCCTTCAATCCTGGACCAATCCTTTTCTACAAAACTTCTAAACAAATACCCAGAAACAGGTATTACAGGACTTTAAATATATTTAATTTTTGATCTACTAATTAAACATACTGACTATGGTTTATACACAAAGTTTTTTTTAATAACATCTTTATTTTTTATCGCAAAATGTTAAAACAGCCAAAATATCCTACAATAGGAAAATGTTCTATTATGGCATATACATTCAATGAAATATTATATAGCAATATTTAAAGAGATTGATCAAATAATTAGGTAAGGAAATGCTCTTCTCTCAACCAAGTTGGATATACATGATATAAAACAGAAATCCCCTTCAAGCGAATCCATATTTGATTAGCAAATAAAAATAATTATTAGAGGGAGATTAATAAAAATTAGTGTACATACATGTATAATACACAGCATATAATTTAAAATATGAATTATATTCTTTGATTAAACTTTGAACATAGAACAAGTCCATTGATAAGAGTTCTGCATTTCTGCATAAATCATACCCTCAATGCTGAAGAATGTTAAGCAGGGGAATAGCATGGTTCTGTTAACATTTTTAAAAGACCCCTCTTATTGCTTTATGGAAAGTTCATGGTAGCAAGACAAGAGTGAAAGCAGAGAAACTAGACAGAAGATTCTGTTAAGGCAAGAAAGGCGAGAGAGATCCAAGATGGCCGATTAACAACAGCTCAGGATTGTAGCTCCCAGTGAAAGCACAGAGAGCGAGTGGGCGCCGCAATTTCAGACGAATTTCTGTGGCTCACAAACTGGGAGATTCCCGGCGGAGGAGCCACACGTGTCGCCAGCGCGGCTCTTTTGGCCGGCACAGCTGTTTTGCCGGCGCCCCGGCGCGGCGTAGCGCTTCTCAGTGCAGAGTATACGCGACTGGGCGCCCTTTGAGTCAGCTCCGCTGCTCCCACCACTGCAAGGAGAACAGCAATTGGAAGCGCTGAGGACCGACAGTTTCACAGTAAGCACAGCTGAACCCGGGAAGACCAAGCTCTGTGGGGAAGGGGCGTCCGCCAAAGGAAAACTAAGAAACAGAAAAAACTTCATCACCAACAAGCCGGACGTCCACTCAGACCCAATCTGAAAGTCGGCAATTAC